>CABHPP010096670.1:49791-77771 GCA_902168425.1 Peromyscus attwateri | reverse complement strand
TTTTTTTTTTTTTCAAAAAGGAAGATTTTATCTTTAACATAGTAAAATTACATATAACAAAACAATTATCAAGCAAGAATTATAGTTGCAATATCTAGTCTATTTATAATATCTGGTCTATTTGTATTTGGCAAAATTAAAGAAGATATCCTATTTATCCTGTATTTGTGAGTCTAAGGTTTCATATTTCTGTGTGTTTACTTGGGTCCAAGTGGCTGCAGGACTGGTGGGTGAGAGAGATTTGTCCTAACCATGGGCCAGGTGGGATACAGGAAAACTTCAGCTACACTGTTGTCTTGGTTCCTGTCAGATTAACAAACTTTGTTTCTGAGATCATTGCATTTTAAAGAGTATAGCAAACAAGAAAAAAAAATTCATACCTTTTCATAAGTTATTCTTCCATCCAGTATAGTAACTTGTTTTCTAACTTTGACCTTATCAGAGCAGTTTTCTGGTAGAACAAGCTTTGCTTTTGTCAGCATGTGTTCGTTCCTCTTGGGGGTTTAAATGACTTCCCTAGGAGAAGAGTGCTGTAAGAATCATGTGCTCAACCTTTGTCTTCTGTCCTCTCTGAGAAGACCAGAAACTCAGAGAGTCTAGCCTCTTCCTGTAGCCAGTCCTGCTGGACCTGGTGAAATATAGAGTTGTATCTAGGGCAAAGAGGATATTGTTTTCCTAACAGTGCTCTATTCCATTAGATTCATAGTGAAGATGAGCCAGCTTATAATAAGCTATTTGGGAAAAACTCCATGACAGAGGAGTTATTGAAATTTGTCTTGCTCTTCTGTTTCCTTAGAACATTGTAATGTTATTTAGTATAAAGTTTATTGTTTATTACCTTTTGGTGTTACAACCTTGAAAAAAGAAAATGAGGTACTATTCAACCATAGGGTATCATGATCTTGCTAATGACTGTGTTTCCTCTCTATTCTTCCAAATTAGAAAAGATACTATCATCCATTCATTCTGTGTGGATATGGATACATGAAAACATATCTTAGTTATGTAAGACGTTTCCTTATAAATCATCCTCTTCTTGTTCATATCAGTAATAGACTATGGATGCATAGCATTTATTAAATGGAAAGGAATGAGGAAGTTTAAGATGGAATGAACAGAGGACTTTTATTTGTGTACACATTTTAGAAAATGTGAATCTAATGTAAGGCAGGACATTGATAGTCTAACAAAACTTTGTGTTCTTTGCCTTATAGATAATACATGTGAGTCAAAGTATCATCAGAATTCACTAAATGGCAACCTATTATTATAGTTGATATATGTATTTTTCTCTATGTTTATGTAGGCTGTGGGTTTTGCCACATGCTCAAAAGAAAATTTTGTCTTTGAATTATCAGGAGATAGTATAGTATCCTAAAACTGATGTTCTTCAAAAGAATACTTAAAGTCTCTATAAAACTATTCTGAGAGGAATATCATATGTGGATCTTAGTCAAATCATTTAACTCATATGATTCAGTTCTTTAGATGCAAAATGAGAGGATTTCATTATTTGTTTCAGTTGCTTCTAAAATTTTTCATCTCATAGAAAATTGTTATTAGGAAGTTAATTAAAATGTCTTGTTCCAGAGTATCCTCTAAATGACTTCTTTATAGAATTATATCATAGGGAATACATACAGAAATAGTGTGTAGTTGTATCGTAACTATAAGATTGTATTTTCTTTTATCTCCTGATTCTTTTTTCTTATTGGTTAAGAATTTCTCACATATGTATAATGGGTTTTATCAAGCCAATCACCCCCATTCCCTTTTCTCTAATTCTTTGCCTACCCCTGCCACTAGTATTCCCTCCCAATTTCATATGTTCCTTATTTTAAACCCACAGAGTCCATTTAGTTGTGACAGTATGTGCAGTGTGTGCCCAGGTGTAGGGCCAGGTATTGGAGCATGCATGGCCTCTCAGTGTTAGTTTATTTTCTATTGCTGTGATAAGACATCATAGCCAAGACAACTTCTAGTAGAAAGAGTTTATTTGGGACTTACGGTTTCAGAGGATTAGAGTCCATGACCGTTATGGTAGGGAACATGACCTCAGGCAGATAGCCAGGTATGACACTGGAGCAATAACTGACAGCTCTCATCTTGAGACACAACCATGAGCCAGAGAGAGTGACTAGGAAGAGTGCAAGTCTTTTCAAATCTCAAAACCTGTCCCCAGTAATACACCTCCTCCAATAAGGCCACATCTCCTAATCCTTCCTAAATAGTTACACCAACTGAGAATTAAGTCTTTGAACATGTGCCCCTATGGGGACCATTCTTATTCAAACCACCACATTCTCCAAGACCTCATTCATGAAGACTGACTCTCTCTCTTCCAGCAGCCCTCAGTAACTCCACAGGTAGGAATGGGACTTCCTGACCTTCTCCCTGCTGGGTTTTTGTCTGGCTTGATCTTATACAGATCTCATGCATGTAGTCACAGACACTGTCAGTTCTTAGGTGCAACAGCTCTGTTGTATCCAGGAAACAGTTTTTCTCTGAAGTTGTCCACTGCCTGAATCTTAAAATCTTTTTGTACCCTCTTCCATGATGATCCTATCTTCAGGGGTCATCATGGAAGAGGGGACAAAAAGATCTCTTTGGAGAATGGGGTGTGATATGGATATCTTAAGTTTAAGCACTCTCTGCCATCTCTTGTTCTTTGCATGTTGACCAATTTTTGGTCTTTGTATTAATCACATCTACGAGGGTGGAGAGATACACTAATATATGGGTATAACAATAAATCTTTAGGAGTCATTTTAATACTATATCCATTTAGCAGAATAATAGCAATAGATTCTCTCCTAGAGCCTATGACAGCTAGCCTTGGGCTCTTGGCATCATTAACAGTGCCATGCAAAAGTTCTGTCTTTTGGAGTGGGCCTCAAATCCAACCAGAAAGTGGTTTGGATTCTTCTATGACATTCATGCCACTGTTGTAACAGTGGTTGTATCTGCTGCATTGTAGGTCATTGTAGATTACAAGGTTCACAGCTCAGTAAGATTGATGATTTCTTTTCTCCTCTGTGCATCCCACACTTCAGCTGTATGAAAGCCAGCCATTAATGATAAACTTTCCCGATGAGTATCAGCTGTATTTCTCTATGTTCTATGACTTGAGTATGTGTTGTCTTCAGCTCACTGACCAACAACTCCAAATGAGGAAATACATTCCTGGCACTGGACTTTTATTGCTAGCCTGTGGTGTCTAGTAGCATCATTGTTGCCCTTGTTATAGGGTAACTCCATATATTTTTCAAAAGTCTTTAGTGTTAGTTGTTCACTCCCTATATCCTTCCTTTACTCTGTTCTCCCATCCTCCACCCTTCTTACCCTTCTTTCTTCTTTACTCACCATTCTACCTTATTCTCCATTCTGCTTGTGTTCTGTCTCCTCTCTCTTCAAAATCCTCTCAGCCATGGTCCCTTACTTGTTTCCTGACTTCTTGGGATACTCCAATTTTAACAGACATATATAAAAATTCAAAGCTCACATCTCATGAGGTAAAACATTAGACTTCGGCTTCTGGGTCTGGGTTACCTCACTCAATGATTATTTCCAGCTGCATCCATTTACCTGAAAATTTTATAATCTCCCTTTCCTTAACAGGTGATAATATTATATTATTTAATTATACCACATTTCCATTATCCATTCATCAGTTGGTAAACATCTAGACTGTTATATTTCCTGATTTTGTGCATAGAGTAGTAATGAAAATGAATATGGCTAAACAATATCTGTGGAGGTTGATGTTAAGTTCCATGGGCATATTCCAAGGAGTGTAGAGTTGGCATTATGGTAGAACTGCTTTTAGCTTTTTGAGGATTCTGCACACTGATTTCTAGACTGGTGGCATCAGTTTGCAATCTCATAATAGTGAATGAATGTTTCCCTTTCCCCACATTGATGCCAGCATTTGCTGTCATGTTTTTCTATTTGTTTGTTTGTTTTTTATAATCTTTTTTGAGACCTTTATCAATGAACATTGCATCTATATAACTACTTCCCTTCTCTCTCCTTCTTTCACTCTTCCTGTGACCCTCCCATTCATGAAATCATTATTATTATTACATATATCTATATCTATATATATATATACATGTATATATTTACACACATATGTGAGTGTGTATTTGTGTACACACATACACATAAAACATACTTAATCCATTTAGCTTTGCTTGTGTGTACACATATCCAGGGCTGCTCATTTGAGATTAGACAACCTGTGAGGAATCTCATCTGTGAAGGAAACTGATTTTCCCTCTCTCATCAGTCATCAGCTGCCTGTAGCTCTTTGTCTAGGGGTGGGACCTCATGGAATTTTTCCTATCTTTGTTGGAGTGTCAACCCGTATTGTCATTATGCTGGTCTTATTTAGGCAACTATATAGCTGAGAGTTCATGGGTACATTTTTCCTGTCATATCTAGGAGATTCATTAACAGCAAGCATCTCGGGCCTCTGGCTCATACAATCTTTCATACCCATCTTCCATGATTTTTCTCTGAGCCTTAGATGTAGAAGTTGAATTGTAGATTTATTATTTGGGCTGATAACCCAAAGTCCATTTTTTTTCTCTGCATTTTGACCGTTAGTCATTCTCCAATTGATGTGAAAATGAAACTTCTTTAATGGGGTGAAAGCTACACTGTTTTGTGGGTATGAGGATATGCATTTAGAATGCAGTTAGAATTTATGTTAGTTCAGGAAAATGGCAATAGAAGGTACTCATCTTGAGTCTGTGACCTCTCCAGCCACAGGTACCTGGCTAGGTTTGCAGTAGCAGGCATGGGTTTCCCTCTTTTGAGGGCCGTAAGTACAATCAGACAAAGTAGGCTATGCCCAGGATGAAAGTGCAGCACTGTGGATATCTTTCTAGCCTAGTCAGTGCTATGTTTCTTGGTGCCAACAGCTAGATAGAACTGTAGATTACTTTTTTCCTTGCAGTTTGCATAGCACTTTGGGGTACAATGAGAGAAAGCCCTTGAGGAGGAAACTTCCAGGTCAATTCCGTCACGTTTCCTCTAAGTCCTGTGTCTGAAGTGCAATAGGGCCTTACCTTCAAATTCCGGGGTCCAACAAGGGACAATAGCAGTAGTCTGTATTGTGTTAGGGGTCTTTTGGACTCCCCTGCCCAACCAACTCAAGAGGAATTTCTTGTGCTTGGTACTGGGGTTTTCACTAGGTGGTCTATGGTTCTTGGGGAGGTGCATTATTACTCCAAGTCTCATACCTTTATCTAATTATGTATATGTATATTCATATGCATAGATGTTATATATAATTTTAGGTAAACATAAAATAATATGATTTCCTATGTTACTTTCAAGCATCCTTAGTGTTATTTATTCCTTCTCCTTACTCTCCCTCTGCATTACCCCTTCTTCTGTTTTGTCTGCTTTCTGCAGTGCTATGAAGGAAAATCTCCCAAAGATGTCCTGAAAAGAGTTGCCGCAAATGCTCTGATGTCACTTCTGGCTGTCAGCAGACGAGCGCAGAAGCATGCTTTGAGAGGTGATCTTCACCATCAGTTGTTTATATGGCATCTTGACAATTATATTTTCTACTAGTTTAATTTTCTTTGAACTAAAAATATAAAGAAATTCTACTAAAATCTCAATGACACTTAAAAACTTTTTAGCAGTAATCATTCATTGTTTTTACTTCTTTATTTTAAGATTTATTTTATTTTTAATTATGTGCATGTATGTATGTTTGTGTGTGGGTATGTTCATATGGATGCTGTTGCTTATGGAGGACAGAAAAGGGTATTGGATCCCTTAGAGCTGGAGTTAAAGGTTGTTGTGAGTTGCCTGACATGGGTGCTGGGAACTGAACTCAGGTTCTTTGCAATATCAAAATGCTAACTGTAGCTAGAGTTTTCCTGCCTGGCCCACAGTCAGGATAAATCTCTTTCACCTGCCAGTCCCACCGCCGCTCAGACCCAACCAAAGAAACACAGAGACTTCTATTGCTTATAAACTGTATGGCCGTGGCAGGCTTCTTGCTAACTGTCCTTATATCTTAAGTTATCCATTTCCATAAATCTATACCTTGCCACATGGCTCGTGGCTTACCGGCATCTTTACATGCTGCTTGTCCTGGCAGTTGCTGGCTGGCAGGCTGGCAGGCAGTCTCCTTCTGCCTTCCTGCTCTTTTAATTCTCTGTTAGTCCCGCCTACTTCCTGCCTAGCCACTGGCCAATCAGTGCTTTATTAGCAACACATTTGCCATACAGAATATCCCACAGCAGCTAACCATCTTAACTACCCAGCCATCTCTCCAGCCCCACATGAATTGCTTTTAAAGTACAAAATGAGTAGGCTTTGAATAAAGTGCCTAGTAAACATAGGACCTGGACCTTGACCCCCCCCACTGAAAAATTAATCAATAAATAATACAGAGATGATGCTTGTAGATTGTGTTCCTATTTACATGTAATGATTGTTACTCTAGAGACTACATATAAAGAAATTTCAAGCTTTAACCTATTACTCAGCTTCATAATTGTTAGCGTATACAAGCACATTTTATATCTCTAACACATACAAACATAGTTTTTATGGTACAGTAAAGCCAATAATATCAAATGAGCAGTATATTTATATAAATTTTTACACTTCTCAGCCTTTTGGCTAAGATCAAGTGTAGGGTGATGGTTTCTCTTTTGGACACCAGGGATTATAGGTCTGAGAGGTGAAAGAAAGTAATAGGAACACAAAACCCATCCATCCAACTAATGACTTGCTGCTAAGATGAAGCATGCAGGCCTGAAAATATAAAGTAAATCTGGAAACTCACTAAGAAATGAAAACAAGCAGGCTGCAGTGTTGTGCTCTTTTTTTCCCTTTTAATTCAATATTCTCTCACAGATTAGATTTTTACAGGTTTTCAGTGACTTGAATATTTGCAGCCTTAATGTCTTCAGAAATGGAATGGCCCCTTGACATCGCAGGCTTTTTCTTTCAGCTGATCTCATAGAGAACTGCATGGAGCAGATGAAGCATATCAATGCACAACTGAACCTGGATTTTCTGAGGCCTGGGAAAGCAACACTGAAAAAAAAGGTGACTTCAAGGTCTGAATTCTCATGTAAGGGAACATGGGTAGAGTGACCCTATCTCCATTGCTCTCTTGCCTACAAGAGCACAAGGTGGAAATCAGTGTTTGACTTAGAACATAGATAGAGGCAGTAAATTACTGAGATTCTCATTTGGAAATCTTTAAGTGAGACTTACATATTATTCATTCTTGTTATGCACAGATAAAAATATGTATATTTGCATGATATATTGCAAAAATATTTTATACAATGGAATATATAAATAAAAGTGTAAGTTCTCTAGGGCATGAAATCTGTAACAACTATAATTTATTACATGTTTATATGTCAGGCACAGTCATACATTTCAAATTTACTATCTCATGAATAAATACTTGTAACGACATGGTCACAGAATCTTGCGATTGATGAGGCAATCTCCTTCTATGATTCCCAGATGTTTGTTCTAGTATTGAAATTCTTGACTGTGTATATAAATTGTACTTTCATATAAACACAATATAACATCGTGGCTATATATTACCTGTGACTAGCAATAATTGTGACCAGTAACATTTACATTTATACTACTTTTTTTTCAGAAAATGAATGTACATGTGTATAATAGTTAAATATACAAATATATATTCTACTTATTATGTATAATATACTAATTAATATATTAATATACATAAGAAGAGAGAGCAGTAGTTATGTAGATGCAATGCTCATTGATAAAGGTCTCAAAAAATATTATAAAAAACAAACAAATAGAAAAACATATGACATCAAATGCTGGCATTAATATAGGGAAAGGAAAACACTCATTCACTGTTGTTAGGATTGCAAACTGATTCAGCCAGTCTGGGAATCAATGTGCAGAACAGTTTTTATGTAAAAACTGTTAAGAAAACAAGAAGAAGGTGGAGAGATGGCTCAGTGTTTAAGAATACATACTACTCTTTCAGAGGACTTGAGTTCCAGAGGATCCAACATCTTCTTCTGGTCTCTGGATGTACTACATTCACATGAACACACCCATACACAGACGTGTGTGTGAGTGTGTGAGTGTGTGTGTGTGTGTGTGTGTGTGTGTGTGTGTGTGTGTATACATGATTTAAAAGTAAAGTTAAATCTTCAAAAAGAAAGACAGAGCTTTATTTCATAGTTTAACTAGTACATGGTAACAGAATCCATGTTGACAGCTTCTTTTCATGCTTCTTATTTTCATGCCTAGCCAAAAGCCCTACTTCATCATTGATAAAGTCAGCCAGCACCTGATATAATTGAAAACCAGTCAGTACCTGCCTTACTTTATTGGGATGAAGCATGAAGGCTATTATATATCTGAGTTCCTCTATGCTTGATGGAATAGAAATAGCTTTTTTTGTGGTGCATGTGTTTCTTGAGATATGGTCACCATACCTTGTCAGTTTTCACGAAGTGTTGGTGGTCGGGCATGATTACAGCACAACTGCAGAATTACTGTTTCTAAAAAGTGCTACATTCATGTTTTTCAACTTTTTTGTGTCTATACAGGAGGATGGCTTTATTAAAGAGTTAAGCATTATTATGCAGCTCCTAAGGAATTGCCTTTATCAAAATGAAGAATGTAAAGTAAGTAGAGCTCTTCAGATTGTTGATAGCAGTTTAAGGTAGTGAATAGCTGAATTTTTATATGAGGTAACACAGGAAGAATAGTAGACCCTCTGAATTCTCTTGTTTAAGATGTGTAGTTGATTGTTTCTTAAGCTCAGAGTTAATTCTCAGAGCTGGATACACTTAATCATGTTGTCCTTCAACACTAATTACATTCTTACTTATATCAAGGCTTGAACTTCATAATTGAAACATAAATTCTTTTTTTTTTGTTTGTTTTTTGTTTTTTGTTTTTTAAGACAAGGTTTCTCTGTGTAGTTTTGGAGCCTGTCCTGGATCTCGCTCTGTAGACCAGGCTGGCCTCGAACTCAGAGTTCCACCTGGCTCGGCCTCCCAAGTGGTGGGATTAAGGGCGTGCGCCACTACCGCCCGGCTAGAAACATAAATTCTTGAACTTATCTTTCATTCTATATTGGTAGGCATTTAGATGTTTTTTTTTGATTTTTGTTTTTTGTTGTTATTGACTAGAAAGGAATAATAAATGGCTGCAAATGTCTTAGGAAGTGGTTCTTAAAGGTGTTTGTCAAAACTGATTATTCAAAAGGAGTAAGTGATAGTATTTATAATTATAAAGAAGAAGATAAGCATGCATCCTACTTCAGACTAGACATTGTTTTGCTCAGCATGGTCATGTCACCTAAAGGAAGCCCCTTCTTCCATATCTGCTGTCTTCTGTGGCCTTTGCACAGTGCTCTTTGAGAGTCACCGAGTTATCTTGCTTTGTTTGTAAGTATTGGTTTTGTCCACTTAAGCCATCATATGGTATTATTGTGTGACATAAAATCTTCTGAACTCTTGAAGTTGGTCCATCTAGAATGACCTTACTTTTGAGGCATTAGCTTAAGCTTTAGTATAAAAAAATTGGTGAGGCAAAGATCAATTGAGAAACTTCTTGTTTTAAATTTCTTGAGTTTGTGCTCTTAGTTATGGTAAAACTAGAAAAAACATATTGTATTTGGAAAAACATGATAAACATGTACTACTTAAGCTATATTAAGTAAAATACAGGTAACAATTATTTAAAGAAATAACTTTATACATTTGTGATATATGGCCCGATAGGCTCGTATATTTGAATACTTAGTCACCAGGGAGTGGAACTGTTTAAGAAGGATTAGAAGGTGTGGCCTTGCTGGAGTAGCTATAGCCTTATTGGAGAAAGTGTGTCACTGAGAGTGGGCTTTGAGGTTTAAAAAACTCACAGTAGCGCAGTCTCTGCCTGCTGTTTGCAGATGAAGATGTAAAGCTCTCAGTTACATGCTTGTCTGCTTCCCGCCATGAGGATCATGTACTGACCCTCTGAAACTGTAAGCAAGCCCCCAGTTTAAATGCTTTCTTCTATAAGAGCTGCCTTTATCGTGGTGTCTCTTCACAGCAATAGAACAGTGACTAGGACAACATTTTATAATTTCCAGAACATGGATTTTCCTCAAAATAGATATTAAATGTATGAATCCTTCATGCTAAGTACTGTTCTTGTTATTTATCCATTGCACCTTATTTGGGAAATAACCTGAAACATTTGACAGATGGCATCTACCTATGAAGATTAATGAAATAAGTAACCTGTCCTCTAGTTATTTGTTCATATTTGTGTAGTATTACATACTTATGTAAGTATAATTATTCAGCAAGTCAAAGTATTTCTATTTTTCTGAGTTGTAAAGAATAAATCCAAACAATAATTACATTACTCTTGAGTATAAATATAAATCTATGGAACAGAAGTTTTTCATTTTTTTTCCTTATTCCAGCTTAGGAAATTTGTCCTCATTACTAATTATTAATTATTAAGGCCTGATCTACAAAGTGAGATCCAGGACAGGCTCCAAAGCTACACAGAGAAACCCTGTCTTGAAAAAAACAAAAACAAAAACAAAAGAAAGGAAAATCAGAAGAGTTGACATGGAAGAAGAGCAGTATAGAACAGTATAGAACAATTTCCAGACTCCAGTTTAAGCTGCTTAGCAATGTGGGAATGTACGATAGAGCACAGGACGGAGGACCTGATGCTCAGGTTTGCCCATGTGTGTGCTCTGTAAGCCTTTGGGACATCCAGGTGGAGAATCTCTTGTAGCTGAGTTTGTATGGGCCTGAGGAGCTATACATACTGGGGATAGGAGAATTATGTAATTAGTATTTTTACCCACAATTCTAGTTGAGCTTTTCCAAGATGGTATGCTATAACAGCTTTGATCGTATATTTGGAGCACATATAAGAGAAGGCAAGATATCAGAGGAATCATATAAGACAGAAGGATGGAAATGAAGACAAACCTATAATAAATGCCCTGGTGCTGGAGAGTTTGGCAGCCACAAGGTTAGAGTGGTCTCAGTGAACCTTCAGAACAGGACATAAAATGAAAGGTGCTAACAGAAAAATTCAAGAAAGGGAAATGACAGCAGTAGTATTCTTTCTACAGCTCGACCATTGCATGACACGAGTGTATTTAGTTCTACTAATGTGTAAACTACTTTAACATCATCAGAGAAATAATCAGAAATGAATAAATTAGGGGCTAGTTAATAAAGATGGAGATGACAAAGAACTAATGGAAAGATCAAATCCCCGAGGAGACAGGAGAGTCAAGTTTCAGAGGACAGATGAGTGTGTTAATTCCTGACAAGAAGAGCACTGACTCTCTGCCAGGCAAAGGAACAGGATAAATGGATGAGAGGAGAGATACATGTGGGTAGGATGGAGGATAGACAAAGAATTCATACCTAACCATTTCTGTCTTTGTGAAATAAGTGAGCGAAGTCATTTGTTGCCAGTGTGGGGCTGAGTGAGAAGCTGAGAGAGTGATAAGCATGAGGAAGACCATGGGAGTAACTTCAAAATTAGAGAGTATTAAATGTGTGGAATGACTTTGCACTTCATTCTACTGTTTGGTCCTGTGTGCCCCAAAATATGTGTATAATTATGTGCACATGTACTCCAGTACATGTGGGTGTAGACATTACCTTATAATTCCTGTTTTAAAAAGATACTGCTGCACTTCTGCAAGAACTGTATTTTATCTACAGCATTGTCACACTGGTAACTGATTTTTAATAAAGACTAAGTTACTTAAGAATCTGTTCAAATTACACAAAAGTAATTGCTAGCTTCTGATACACAACACAACACACACACGCACGCACGCATGCACACACACACTGTTTAACACATTAAAGATAATCTCAGGAATAAAAACAAAGTCACTTCCTTTTGAATTCTCCATTTCTCTCTCAGTGCCTTCCATCTGCCTATAGTTTGTGACTACTGGCTGATTGGTGATCTTCTGTTGTGTGGGTCTGCACTTGTGTCTGAATCTGTGCCTAAGTCTGTTGCCTGTTGTATATGTGTATCTGATGAGGCTTTACTCTGTATTTATTGAACAGCCTAAAAAACACGCTATGGAAAGGAATAATGTATTCTTTTTTTTTATTTAAGAAATTTTTGTTATTCATTTTACATACCAACCACAGATCCCACTCTCATTCCTCCTCCTGCTATGCCCCCTCCCCCAAGAAAGGGTAAGGCCTTCCATGGGGAGTCAGAAAAGCCTGGTACATTTAGGTGAGGCAGGACCAAGCCCCTCCCCGCTGCCTCAAGGCTGAACATGGCATCCCACCATAGCATAATAGGCTCCAAAAAGCCAGCTCATGCACTAGGGATAGATCCTGATCTCACTGCCAGGGGCCCCTCAAAGAGGCCAAGCTAAACAACTGTCTCCCACATGCAGAGGGCCTAGTTTGGTCCCATGTAGGCTCCACAACTGTCGGTCTAAAGTTCGTGAATTCCTACAAGCTTGGTTCAGTTGTCTCTGTAGATTTCCTCATCATAATCTTTACCCCCCCCCCCTTGCTCATATAATACCTCTTCCCTTGTAGCAGGAATCTTAAATGGTCTTATTAATTAAATCAAACCTGAGGTCAGTTATTGAGGTGAGTGCTGGAAGATCAGAGAAGCAGAACAAGCCATAGCCACCTCACCTCTCCAATTCCTCAGCTGGTCTTGTTTCCTCAGACTGGAAGCCTCTGAGTCCTCATTCAAATGGATTTCAGCTGAACTGCTACTTACAGCCTGAAAGCTTAACTAGCCAAAAGCTTCTAGTTTCTGGTCTTCATGCCTTATATATCTTTCTGTTTTTGCCATCACTCCCTGGGATTAAAGGCTCACTTCTTGGGATTAAAGGTGTGTGTCACCATGCCTGGCTGTTTCCAATGTGGCCTTGAACTCACAGAGATCCAGAGGGATTTCTGCCTCTGGAATGCTAGGATTAAAGGTGTGAGTGCCACCATTTTCTAGCCTTTGTATCTAGTGGCTGTTCTGTCTCTGACCCCAGATAAGTTTATTAGGGTGCACAATATTTTGGGGAACACAATACCACTACATTTCCCCTTATTTTGTCTAAAATTAAAAAAGTTTATAACTAATATAAGAAAAACTATCCAATAAGTATACACAATATATACAGTCAAAAATTACATTAACAATGTCTAGTCCATTAACATTTGACAGATTCAGACAAAAAAAAACTCCATTATATATATTAACAATGTCCAGTCCAGTAACATTTGATAAACTCAGACAAAAAAAATTTCATTACTTATCCTATTTAAAACAAGTAGTACATTTTTAAATGTAGATTCAATAATTGACCTTTTTATCTTATCATATCCATATTCTCTCTTTTTTCTTTTCACAATAGATTCAGTACTCTACCTTTTGTCATTTTTATATCTTCCCCTTTTTCTTTTTAGAGTAGATTCAATCATCTACCCATTTATCCTATTATTTCTTTATCTTGGCCTGGTGCTTGGCTGTGGATCTCTGCATCTGCTTCCATCAGTTACTGGATGAAGGCTCTATGATGACAGTTAGGGTATTCACCAATCTGATTACAGGGTAGGCCGGTTCAGGTACCCTCTCCACTATTGCTAGTAGTCTAATGTGGGGTCATCCTTATGGATTCCTGGGAATTTCCCTAGAACCAGGTTTCTCTCTAACCCCACAATGTCTCCCTCTTTCATTACTCTCCCACTCCATCCCTTCCCCAGCTCGACCATCCTGTTCCCTCATGTCTCCTCCCCATCCCCTCTCCTCTATTGTCTCCCCTCTTCCCCAGTTTACTCCAGAGATCTCATCTTTTTCCCCTTCCCAGGGCGATCCATGCGTCCCTCTTACAGTCCTCCTTGTTACCCAGCTTCTCTGGAGCTGTGGGTTCTAGTCTGGTTATCCTTTGCTTTACATCTGTTATCCACTTATGAATAAGTACATTCTATGTCTTTCTGAGTCTGGGTTACCTCACTCAGGGTGATACTTTCTAGTTCCATTCATTTGCCTGCAAATTTCATGATGTCATTGTTTTTTTATAGCTGAGTAATATGCCATTGTATAAATGTACCACATTTTCCTTATCCATTCTTCGGTTGAGGGGGCATCTAGGTTGTTTCCAGGTTCTAGCAATTATGAATAATGCTGCTATGAACATAGTTGAGCAGGTGCCTTGTGGTATGATTGAGCATTCCTTGGGTATATGCCCAAGAATGGTATCATTGGGTCTTTAGGTAGATTGATTCCCAATTTTCTGAGAGGTCACCATACTGATATCCAGAGTAACTGTACAAGTTTGCACTCCCACCAACAGTGGAGGATGTTCCCCTTGCTCGACATCCTCTCCAACATAAGCTGTCATCAGTGTTTTTGATATTAGCCATGCTTGACAGGTGTAAGATGGTATCTCAGAGTAGTTTTGATTTCCATTTCCCTGATGCCCACAGATGTTGAGAAAGTCCTTGATGTCTTTTGGCCATTTGAGATTCTTCTGTTGAGAATTCTCTGTTTAGATCTGTAGCCCATTTTTTAATTGTATTGTTTGGTATTTTGATGTCTAGTTTCTTGAGTTCTTTATATATTTTGGAGATCAGCCCTCTGTCATGTGGAGTTGGTGAAGATCTTTTCCTATTCTGTTGTTATTTTGTCTTATTTACTGTGTCCTTTGCCTTACAGAAGCTTCTCAATTTCAGGAGGTCCCATTTATTAATTGTTGCTCTCAGTTTCTGTGCTCCTGGTTATATATAGAAAGTGGTTTCCTGTACCAATGTGTTCAAGACTATTTTCTACTTTCTCTTCTATCAGGTTCAGTGTAACTAGATTTATGTTGAGGTCTTTGATCCACTGGGACTTGAGTTTTGTGCATGGCGATATATATGGATCTATTTGCAGTCTTCTACATGTCAACATCTAGTTATGCCAGCACCATTTGTTGAAAATGCTTTCTTTTTTCCATTGTACTGTTTTGGCTTCTTTGTCAAAAATCAGTTATTCATATGTGTGGATTAGCCTCAGGGTCTTCAGTTCGATTCCACATGTCTGGTTTTATGCCAATACCAAGCTGTTTTTATTACTACAACTCTATAGTAGATCTTGAAGTCAAGGATGGTGATGCCTCTGGAAGTCATTTTATTGTACAGAATTGTTTTGGCTATTCTGGGTATTTTGTTTTTCATATAAAGTTGAGTATTGTTCTTTCGAGGTCTGTGAAGAAACTGTGTTGGGATTTTGACGGGGATTACATTGAATCTGTAGATTGCTTTTGGTAAGATTGCTATTTTTATTATGTTGGTTCTACTTATCCATGAGCATGGGAGATCTTTCCATTTTCTGATATTCTTTAGTTTCTTTCTTTAAGGACTTAAAGTTATTGTCATACAGGTCTTTCACTTATTTGGTTAGAGTTACCCCAAGATATTTTATATTGTATGTGGCTATTGTAAAGGGTGATGTTTCTTTGATTTCTTTCTCGGCTTGTTTATCATTTGTATATAGGAGGGCTACTGATTTTTTTGAGTTAATCTTGTATCCAGCCACATTACTGATGGTGTTTATTTATTAGCTGTAGGAGTTCCCTGGTCAAATTTTTGGGGTCACTTATGTAGACTATCATTTGCAAATAGTGAAAGTTTGACTTCTTCCTTTCCAGTTTGTATCCCCTTGATCTCCTTTTGTTGTCTTATTGCTCTAGCTAGAACTTTGAGTACTATATTGAATAGATATGGGGAGAGTGGACAGCCTTGTCTTGTTCCTGATTTTAGTAGAATCACGTTGAGTTTGTTTCTCTCCATTTAATTTAATGTTGGCTGTAGGCTTGCTGTAAGTTGCCCTTATTATGTTTAGGTATGTTCCTTGTATTCCTGATCTCTCTAGGACCTTTATCATGAAGGGGTGTTGGATTTTGTCAAAGGCTTTTTCAGCATCTAATGAGATGATCATGTGCTTTTTTTTTTCATTCAGTTTATTTATATGATGGATTACATTGACAGATTTTCATATGTTGAACCATCCCTGCATCTCTTGGATGAAGCCTACTTGATCATGGTGGATGATTTTTTTTATGTATTCTTGGATTTTGTTTGCCAATATTTTATTGAGTATTTTTGCATCATGAGGGAGATTTGTTCATGAGGGAGAGTGGTCTATAATTCTCTTTCTTTGTTGCATCTTTGTGTGGTTTGGGTATCAGTGTAAATGTAGCCTCATAAAAAGCATTTAGCAATGTTCCTTCTGTTTCTACTGTGTGGAACAATTTGAGGAGTACTGGTATTATCTCTTCTTTGAAATTCTGGTAGAATTCTGCATTGAAACCATCTGGCCCTGGGCTTTTTCTGGTTGGGAAACTTTAATGACTGCTTCTATTTCCTCAGGTGTTATAGGTCTATTTAAATTGTTTATCTGGTGTTGATTTAATTTTGGTATGTGATACCTATCCATAAAATTGTCTATTTCTTTTAGATTTTCTAAATTTGTGGAGTACAGGTTTTTGAAGTATGACCTGATGATTATCTGGATTTCTTTGTTGTCTATTGTTATGTCTCTTTTTGTTTGTTTCTGATTTTGTTAATTTGGATAGTCTCTCTCTGCTTTTTGGTTAGTTTGAATAAGGGCTTGTCTATCTTGTTGATTTGCTCAAAAGACCAACTCTTTGTTTCCTTGATTCTTTGTATTGTTCTCTTTGTTTCTAGTTTATTGATTTCAGCCCTCAATTTGATTTCCTGGCATCTATTCCTCCTGGATGAGTTTGCGTCTTTTTGTTCTAGAAGTTTCAAGTGTGCTGATAAGTCGATAGTTTGAGATTTCACCAACTTCTTTATGTGGGCATTTAGTGGTGTGAACTTTCCTCTTAGCACTGCTTTCGTAGTGTTCCATAAATTTGTGTATGTTGTGCCTTCATTTTCATTGAATTCTAGGAAGTCTTTAATTTCTTTTTTTTATTTTTTCCTTGACCCATTGATGATTCATTTGGGCATTATTCCATGATTTTGTAGGCTTTCTGTAATTTGTATTGCTGTTGAATTCTAACTTTAAGCCGTGGTGATCTGATAAAATACAGGAGGTTATTCCAATTTTTTTTGTATCTGTTGAGATTTACTATGTGACCGAGTATATGGTCGATTTTAGAGAAAGCTTCTCGGGGTTCTGAGAAGAAAGTATATTATTTTGTTTTTGTGTGGAATGCTCTGTAGATGTCTGTTAAGTCCATTTGAGTCATAACATCTGTTAGTTCCCTTATTTCACTTTAATTTTCAGTCTGGCAGACCATTCTTTTGGTGAGAATGGGGTATTGAAGTCTCCCACTATTAGTGTTTGGGGTTTGAGGTGTGATTTAAGCTTTAGTAATATTTTTTTACATATGTGGGTGCCCTTGTATTTGGGGCATAAATGTTCAGAATTGAGATCGTCATCTTGATGGATTTTTCCTGTGATGAATATGTAATATCCTTCTTGATCTCTTTTGATTAATTTTAGTTTGATGTCTATTTTGTTAGATATTAGGATAACTACACCAGCTTGCTTCTTAAGTCCATTTGATAGATAGTTTTTAAATCTGTTTTTTTTTTTTTTTTTAATGGAATATCTTGTTTACTCCATCTATGGTGATTGAGAGTTTTGCTGGGTATAATAGTCTGGGTTGGCATCCATGGTCTTTTAGTATCTGCATAACGTCTGTCCAGGACCTTCTGGCTTTCAGAGTCTCCATTGAGAAGTCGGGTGTTATTCTGATGGTTCTGTCTTTACATGTTACTTGGCCTTTTTCCTTTGCTGTTCTTAATATTCTGTATGTTTAGTGGTTTGATTATTATGTGGCAAGGGGACTTTTTTTTGGGGGGGGGTCCAGTCTTTTTGGTGATCTGTAAGCTTCTTATATCTTATCTTCATAGGTATCTCTTTCTTTAGGGTAGGAAAATTTTCTTCTATGATTTTGTTGAATATATTTTCTGTGCCTTTGAGCTGATATTCTTCTCCTTCTATCCCTGTTATTCTTAGGTTTGATATTTTCATGATGTTCCGGATTTCCTTGATGTTTCATGTTATGACTTTGTTGATGTTTTCTTTGACTGATGAATCTATTTCCTCTATCGTATCTTCAATGCTAGAGATTCTCTCTTCCATCTTTTGCATTCTGTTGGTTACGCTTGCATCTGTAGTCCTGTTCGTTTACTCAGATTTTCCATTTCCAGCATTCTTTGGTTTGTTTCTTCTTTATTGCCTGTGCTTCAGTTTTTAAGTCTTAAACTGAGAAATCAGAGGAATAGAACAAGCTACAGCCAACCTCACCTTACCAACTCCTCAGCCTCCAGAGAGACTTATTCTTGTATACTCACGCCTATATACCTTTCTGTGTTCTGCCATCTTACTTCCTCTATCTGCCCAGCTCTATCACTTCCTGTCTGTCTGTCTGTCCAGACCTCCAGACCTCTATGGTTAACTACTGCTGGGATTAAAGGCATGTGCCACCACGCCTGGCTCTGTTCCCAGTATGGCCTTGAACTCAATGAGATCCAGATGAATTTCTGCCTCCTGAATGCTAGGATTAAAGGCGTGTGCTGCCACTGCCTGACCTCTATATTTAATATAGTAGCTGGCTTTTTCCTCCTATCCCCAGATAAGCTTTATTGGGGTGCACAAGTAAAATATCACTACACATAGTCTTAAGTAATTTCAAGGCATATTATTATTAACTTGGTCTGGAGGTATGGGCCAAGTTCAACCCCTTTGGTGTCAAGAGCTATTTTCAGAAAATTGTCTCTCCTTATGTATACTGCATTAAGAGAAGAAAAAAGCAGAAGTATTTTCTTGACTACAAATCTCTATCTCTAGACCATGTCTGAGCCTTTTCAAGAGTTTATTTTTTAGTGAGAGATAATCACTTTCCTACATACCTTAAATGTTAAGGAAACTGTTTTCTACAGTTCTCTCACTAATATATCCTAGTCACCCATCCTGAGACCGGACAGGGTCCTGATCAGGGCTGCCCAATGGGGAGCACTACTGACTTAAGGAAGGATATTCCTTCTATGCAGCAAAGATGAATTAAACTATTGCCTTATGTAAGTGACAACTTTTGGGGTATTTTAACCTAATTTTGCATTTCATATGTCCAGACTAATGGCTGTTCTTATTTCCTTCCCTAAACAGGTGGCTGCTTTTGAAGCACGTCTTGTGCCCGTTCTGCACTCTCTTTGGCCTTGGCTTTTGATGGAGGATTCATTAATGCAAATTGCCTTGCAGTTGCTTTGTGTCTATACTGCTAATTTTCCAACTGGTAACTGGAATCCAGTGTTGTTTTCTATAATAAATTAAACTACTAGTTTCATATGATGTTATTAAGCTGGACTGGAAAAATATGTATGTTGATGTATTTCTCCTTATAAGTGTATATTAGTTAAAGGCAAAATTTCTTATGGGTCCTCTGACTCCAGAGCAATTTAAGAATATGTTTGTTAACCCAGGAGAGTCATTGGATAGTTCAGCAAATAGATTGGCCTGATTATATGGTTGTGGGAAACATGAACTCTGGGGAGCTACAGATACCACTGCTTGCTTCTGCTGCCTATGAACTCTTTGACCTTGAACAACCTATGAACAGGCTTTTCTGGATTCTTTATCTTTACCTGGGTACTATGGAAGATAGTGTTTGAGCTATCTCAATTACCTCTCATTGTTAAAATTCTGTTCTTTCACATGAGGGTTTATTTAGATGCTTCTTTTATGACATTTAAAAAAAAAAACCATTATGCTAATCTAAACTTTTCTTAAAAAAAGAATAAGTTGACATTTTAGTTCTCCATTGAGATAATTAGGCCCTGAGTGGGGACAGTCAGTCTGTTGGGTTGAGTGTCCACATCAGCATTAGGCTTCTCTGGTGCCTATTTGCAGTTCATGGGTAGATGACCAAGTCATTTTGACAGACATATATGCTTACCAGTTTGTGTTTTTAAAAACTAAGAAGTGGAACAGAGGCAACTCTGTGACAGGCTTTTTCTTTTGAAGGCTGCAGTTCTCTTTGTTGGTCAAATTCTGGACAATATGTGCAAACTGCCCACAGAGGCCCCCCCAGCAACTCCCTGATCCTGTGTATCCTGAAGCTTGCTTCTCAGATGCCTGCAGAGAACACCACCATTCAGCAGATGGTTTTTATGTTTCTTTCAAACCTGGCCTTATCTCATGACTGCAAGGGAGTAATTCAGAAGGTAAGCACTTAGCTGCTCCTATATGTCATAAAAGAGTTATTTGGCAAAATAATCCTTTCAGTCAAATTTTAGAAGTCAGTTTCTGGGACTGTTCTAATATGATTTCAAGACACTTTTTTTAAAGGTTGGTAAAAGAGTTAAGAAGCTATCATTCCAGCCGGTTTGGAGGCCCTCAGACTGAAGCAGCAGTAACCTCTGATGATGTCGTGTCCTTCTAGTTACCTTCATCGCCTTATATTGTGTTTACCTCAAAAATGGCGTTTAGAAAAAACACTGGTATCATACAAATAATAGATTCGGTCTGTACGCAGACCAAACAGTGACAATTCCTATTCATATGATGGTGACAGAAAGCTGTATGACGTCAAAGCCCCTTTGCCCCAGTTACATTTTACTCCTTTATGGCATGAAGTGCCATTCTATGAGGTCTCTGGATCTGCAATTCTAAACCTTCACTTCTTATCACTAATTCTAATTGAGTGTATAAAGGAAGGGAATGGGTGAGACAAACTCTAGTTCACGTGGACAGGGAGCAGAGCATCTTTATGGTTATAAATGAACAGAATCCCTACTTGTGAATATCTTTTAAAATTTGAATATTATCAGATCTGTTACTTACTAATGACAGTGATTTGAGTGTTTTTGTTTTTTCCTCCCCTGCTTAGAGGTAAGACATAGGAGTTGAGTATCCCCCTCTACTGTTTTATGTCTCTGAACCCTTGAAAGATAGTTTGAATATAATCATCAAATAAATTGCAATGGCTCTCTTACTAAGGAAATGGATTGATTGGTCTTACTGTGGAAATAGTTTCAATAATGTTTTGCACTCAGCTCACTCTGGCTCATGAGTGTCATTACATTTTTCAGAAATTTCTCAAGTCTGTTGTGATATTATCTTGAAATGCTCCTTGGGGGGAGCGTTCACACCATGTAACTTGGCAAACACTATAATCAGTGATCTTCCTCACCCTCATTCAGCCAGTTCAGTTTGTTTACTAGCATATAGCTAGATAATTTCTTCATGTCCATGCTGGTATCTCTACCGTTTGTTCACATGTGTGCACACATGTGCCGTGTGTGTCATGTTTGTATGTACATATATTTTCATATAAATGTACAGATTTCATATCTACGTATTTATCAGTTCTTTTGCAAGTGGTATATACATCTTGAGCCAGATGTATGAGATTACCTTCTTCAGAATGAGAGGTATATACATGTTCATAAATTTAAGGAGAAACACCGGTAACTATAATGGTTTGAACACCTTCCCTCCTACTAGAGTTGTTAACTCCTGTGCAGGCTGGACTTGGGTTTGTTTCCTTTCCTCCTACAGGATATCTTTAATGAGTAGCAAAATTGCCAGAAGGCCAGTAAGAAAGGGAACTCAGGAGGCCAACTCTGAATTATCAACCATAATAGAGTTGGCTATAGTTTATTTCATCCATTATCAGGAAAAAATAGCAGTAATTAAAATTTAAGCACTATTTTGTTCTTGCCTTTACATTTATACTTGGAAATTGTATAGTTGAAGCATTTGGAAGAATGAGAAATTAAAACTAGGGAAAAAGATATCAAAATGCTAGTTAATTGGTCACCAAGGGACTAGGAAAATAATGAAAAAGACCTGAAAACAAAATAATATTCTATCTTTACCCACAGAGCAACTTCCTACAGCACTTCCTGTCCCTGACATTGCCTAAAGGAGGAAATAAACACCTCAGCAATCTGGCCATTCTGTGGTTGAAGTTACTCCTGAATATTTCATTTGGAGAAGATGGACAGCAAATGATCCTGAGGCTGGATGGCTGCTTAGACTTACTCACAGAGATGAGCAAATACAAGCATAAGAGCAGCCCTTACATACCTCTGCTGATTTTTCATAACATTTGCTTCAGTCCTGCTCATAAGCCTAAAATCCTGGCTAATGGTAAGTAGCCACATCATTTCACACATGTTTAGACCATTCTGCTCAGATTAAAACACAAAGTAGCTCTATAATTTCCCAGATATTTCTTAAACACCTGTTGTGCTTAAAACCCTGTGGGAGGCAGGGGCTGGGGGCGGGAGTAGGTATTCAAGAATGGGTCTAGCCTCTGCATGTTGATCAGCAGCTGTGATTCCAGGGACCCGTTAGGTGCAGAGTGTAGCTGGGAGAGAGCAGCAGGGCAGTGCTAGTCCCAATCTCACGTTCCACTTCTTGATCTGCTACTATTCTTGTTCCCCTTCATTTCTCATCTGTCTTCGAGCAAATGAAAACTTTGTAGAACGGCTGTCCCAGCTGTAACTCCTGACCTTCACCCTGCCCTGTGTCCCTCCCTTCCTGTACCATTCCCCTCCCCAATCCTACCTTTTTCCATAACATGATCACTATCTGATATACTATGAATTTTATTTGTGTGACTCTTTATTTCTATGCCCTTTATACTGAGACATTATGTGTGTGTATCTATCACCCATAGTTGAGCCTGTCACCAGTAAGCACTCCTTAAACATTTAGTAATTGAGAGAAATCCTGACAGGCAAACTTGAAAGCCACAACCAGATAGGGAAATCATTCTCTGAGATGTAGTGTAACTGGAGGCAATTCAAAAGGAGTCCAGAGGGGAAAGAAACAAGGAAGGAATTGGAGGAATCTGTTTCTGAAACCACAATTAACAAGTAAGTGGGTGTGAATTTCATATGTAATTTTATAGGAGACACCCTATTGTGATAAGGGGCGGGGAACCTTCAGCTGTCCATCCATCTGGTCCTGAATACTCCTCTAAAGGAGACACCCTATTGTGATGAGGGGTGGGGGGACTTTAGCTGCCCATCCTTCTGGTCCTGAATGCTCCTATATAGGAGACAGCCTATTGTGATGAGGGGAGGGGTAGACTTTAACTGCCCATCCATCTGGTCCTGAATGTTCCTCTCACTTACATAGCTTCTGTGAAACTAAATTCTCCATCCACAAAATACTCCCTTCTTTGTCTTAGTAAGAGAGAGTTTATAGAAACATAGAAAGTGCCTAGCCTCATTGCTTGTACATGGTAGATAGTTTAAGATATTAACCCTCTTTTCCTTCTGTGTTTTACACCTAATTTTTCTCAGAGACTTAACCACTCCAAGTTTTCCAAGTGAATAGAAATGACTCTGTGCTCATATTTTGTGTGCATATATTAGTGCTTCTATTTTTTTTATAACAGTTATAGAATTGTTGAAAATGTTGTACAGAAAATTGTTCAAGTTCAGCCAGCTTCAAACTCACCTAAATTGACTGGATTTGCACCCAGTCTTCCAGCACTCTTCTGCTGACAGTGCTTTCCACCCCTGGGAGATGTGCAACACTGGTTGTCTTCCAGTCCTCTTCCACTGCATCTGCTTTGGTCCTCACATCTATAAATAAGGATAATGATAAGCCCCATTTCAGGTGGTAAGATGAATACAGATCATCTGCTGACAGCCCTGATTCACGGGAGCAGCTTCACAGCATCTGGTTTGTTTATTCCCCATTCCCAGAGTAAGTGTTTTTTGTCCCCCTGTCTATTACAACGTTACTGTTGAGTCAGGAAAAGGAAAGACTTTGGGGGGAGTTGAGGAAGTCTACACTTTACACTTCTACATGTCTGGATTTATGTTATGGATTTCCCCATAATCAGCAGTGTTTTCTCTCCCCCATCAGTATTAAGCAGATGGACACAGTTGGAGAGAAATTATTTTTCCTACTCTCTCACATTTGACCTCAGTGGGCTTTCTAGGTAAGAGGCAGCTGTATAGGCTCTGTGTGGAGCTGTGAGGACCTGTCACAGGCCTTCCACATGGTGAGTCAGACAGTAGGCTTTAGGAGAGTCAGTTAAGTTACAGAACTGACTAAGGCAGGCTGTACCAGACATGTGGTGTAAATGGTTACGATTGATTGTGCATTGGGCTTGACCTGGATGCTAAAAACATCCACAGTTTTCCCAGTTTCTAGTAATGTTCAGAGTGAGTATCTTTTGTAAAAACACACTGGATAAGTGCCATACAAATTCACATCAAATTGTCCTAAGTTATGGGAAAGATAGTGGGAAACTTACAGGTCAATTTTGATTGACAGCTTGTGTCCAAGTAGACAGCTCTTTTGCTTGAAGTAAATTTGCCAGTATTATTGCTTAGCTTTTGTCTAGAACATCAAAGAGAAGAAAGGAGTAATAACTTTCAGGTGAGACTCTCCTTAGTACGTGAAACTGTAGCTTCAAAGACCCATTCTTGTAAGATGCATAATGAACATATTGTACTTCTCAGTCTTTTCATTCAGAGGTACATGTTCTTGATGTGAGCCCTGATTGGTTAATAGTGATCATGAGTTTTGGCAAGCAAAATTCCTCTGCTGGATAAAGGACATGCTAGACCTCAGAGAACTGCCAGAAATAACTTTTCAGGGCACTAACAAGAACAGTTAATCAAGTACATTGGGAAATTTAGCAATCTGAATAAGAATCAGCAGAGGAAAAGATACCAACTTCTCTACCTAGATTACAAATAATTATAAATATTTCTGTCATTTCAGGATGTTCTACTGGACAGTGTTACTTTAGAACATTAATAGCCTAAATTTAAGTTAATATGGATATCTGTTACTAACAATATACAATTTAGATGCAGCAAAAGAGATAATTTAGGAACAAGAAAATAGGTTAGCAAAATATTATTCAGAATGCAGCAGAGATGAGAAAGGATTAAAAACATAAAAGTGGGGCTGGAGAGATGGCTCAGTGGTTAAGAACACTGGCTGTTCTTCGAGAGGTCCTGAGTTCAATTCCCAGCAACCACATGGTGGTTCACAACCATCCGTAATAAGATCTGGTACCCTCTTCTGGCCTGCAAGCATGCATGTAGGCAGAATGCTGTATCCATAATAAATAAATGCTGTATCTGGAATGCTGTATCCATAATAAATAAATAAATAAATCTTTAAAAAAAAACATAAAAGTTAGGGTTGGGGATTTAGCTCAGTGGTAGAGCGCTTGCCTAGCAAGCGCAAGGCCCTGGGTTTGGTCCACAGCTCCAGGAAAAAACAAAACAAAACAAAACAAAACATAAAAGTTAAGTGATATGACAAATACCCTGAGGCAATCTAAAATGTTTTAATAAAATTATAAATGAAGAGGAAAAAGAGAATGGAAGAGGAAATGTTTAAAGGGGGATAATGGTTATTTCTTTTTTGAGCAGGGGAAGAAAGGGTTTATTTCAGTCTTAAAGCCATCAAGAGAAGCCAAGGCTACATGGTGGTGTAGCAGAAACCAGAGGCATCAAGCCAGACCAATGACTAGTGGCAATGAACACTTGCAAGAAAAGATGAACAGACTAAAGGGTATAAACTGTATAACTCATGGGCCACATTACAGCTTCCATGGCTAGATTCTTCTTTGTTTGTTTGTTTGGTTTTGGTTTGGATTTTGGTTTGTCTCTTGGTTTTGTTTAGATTTTTGTTTTTCTTTTAAATTTGGTTTTGATTTGGGTAGGGGGAGGTTGCAAGGGCAGAGGGCAAATGCAAGGAGACAGGGAGATAAGTTGGATCTGAATGCATGATATAAAATCCATAAAGAATCAATAAAAGTTATAATTGGAAAAAAAAAAAGAAAGAAAGAAAGAAAAGCCAAGTCAGGGACCATGAGGCAGGAACTTGAAGCAAAAACCACAGAAGAATTCTACTTACCTGCTTGCTCCCTGCTTTTGCTCAACTAGCTTCCTCATACAACCCAGCACCATGTGCCAAGGGCAGCTTGGTCCACATAGGGTAGGCCAACCTCCATTAATTAGTAATTAAGAAAATACCTTGACCTTCTCCACCCCACACACATGAAAGACCACTGGCCAGCCTGACAGGCAGTTCCTTGATTGAGGTTCCTTCTTCCCACACATCTTAAGTTGACAACCAAGAGAGACATCATGGGCTGGCTCTCTTAACAAAGAAAGTATGAACTGTATCAAGCTGAATTTCATCTTTAGTTTCTGTGGCTTTATATGTCTACTTGCCCTATTGTGTCTGAAAAACAGTTTCTTTATAGTCATCCATCACCTCTGACTTTCACAAACTTTTCACCCCTTCTTCCTGAATGATCCTTGAGCTTTGGGAAAAGGATATAGTAAAGATCTTCCATTTAGGGCTGAGTATTTCATTCTTATTTTCTGTATCTTGATGCTTGTTGGTTGTGTTTATCACTGTCTAGTGCAAATGGAAACTTCTCTGATAAGGTTTGAGAAATGCATTAATATATGAGTACAATGAGAACTTCTTAGAAGTTGATTTAATATTATATCCATTTAGCACAGTGGATCTCAACCTTTGAGTTGTGACCACTTTGGGTGGTCACAGATCAGATAATCTGCATATCAGATATTTACATTACAATTCATAACAGTAACAAAATTGCAGTAGCAATGAAATAATTTTATTGCTGGGGGTCACCACAACATGAACTATATTAAAAGGTTGCAGCACTCGGAAGGTTGAGAACCACTGGTTTAGCAGAATAATGGTAGTAGGTTCTCTCCTAGGATCTATGACCTATCTAGTCACAGGTTCTTGCAAGCAACATAATAGAGCAACCCCACAGTCACATCAAGAAGAAGCTTCTCTGATGTGTGTTGAATGAGGCACAAATCATTTATCCAGTCTGTGACTAATTGCTTCTTAGAAAATTTCCCTTGATTTCTTTTCTTAAGCTTTTATATCCACAGTTAATTTGTAGTTGTTATCCAGTCATGAGTTGATGAATGGAATTGTAATCTAATCTGCCCAGTAAATTTGAACCTGATAGTAGTATGCTGAGTGTGTTTCGTGTTCTATGTAGGATATATTCATCTGACTGATGTATCTTTCAGCTTTCTCACCGAACCAACCTTGATTAACACATTTCTTGAATTCTTCGTATTTATATCTCACTCTTGCTGATTCAATTACAATTCTTAAGTCACTTAAGGTATTTAAAATTAGGTTTATAATCATTTAAAGTTTCCTATTATCTGTTCTTATGTTTTAATTAGAATTCACACCAACTTCTTGAACTTAAAATGTTTTATGTGCTTTTTTGTATGCATGTTATATTTCATGATAAAGTATTGTCTTTAAATTTTTTATTCACTTACTGTAACAGAGGGCTAATGCATTAATTAGGCTGTAAATGTGGTTTATTAAAAATGATAAGTGAAAGTTACTTATTAAAGAAGTTATGATATAAACTTAAATCATAAGGATTATAATATCTGAATGTTTTGGGATATAAAATTACTTGATGATTCTCAGTTGGAACAAAATGAAATTACCCTCATATTTTATGTAGCCACCCACAACCCATATGCCAAATTACATTTGATAGCTATTTATATAGACTAATTTTGGATAGGCTATTTTATAGGAAAGCCATGGGGAGCTGGATAATGTACATGAGGTATTCAGGCAGGAGGGGGCTGTGTGGGTAGAACATGACTGTTCCTTACCTGCCTACCACCTTGTCATTCTACCACACAAATTGGTTTAAACTTCGTGGGACATTTTTTTTTTCTTTTTCTTACAAAAGAGTTTGAATTCCTTCCAAAAATGTCACTTGGATTAATTACTTTTTCATTGCTGTGATAAAATATCCTGACAAAAACCAAGTTAGGGAAGAAAGGGTTTATTTTGGCTTACAGTTCTGGGGGGATATACTCTTATCATGGTAGGGAAGGCATGACAGCAGAAGGGATAGAGTCCATCATGGTAGGGAACACAGGACAGCAGAA
>CABHPP010096670.1:21426-49781 GCA_902168425.1 Peromyscus attwateri | reverse complement strand
GCAGAAGGGATAGAGTCCATCATGGTAGGGAACACAGGACAGCAGAAAGGATAGAGTCCATGATGGTAGGGAAGGCATTAGAGCCAAAGGGATAGAGTCCATCATGGTAGGGAACACAGGACAGCAGAAGGGACAGAGTCCATCATGGTAGGGAACACATGACATGTCAGGCCCTCCTGACAGTCAGGAACCATAATGGTCATGTTTTATTTCCACATAGGAAGTAGAGACAGGAAGTAGGGCTAAGCTTTAAAACCTCAAAGCCTACCTCCATTAACATACTTCCTATAGCTCTTAAGGCTCCACCTCCTAGAGTTTCTACAACCTTCCCTAACAGTAGCACGACTGAGTCTGTGGGGCACATTTTTTAGTCAAATCACAACATAATTTAAACAAAATGTTATGATGTTGAACTTTCATTCAGGTAGTATTTATTGAGTCCTTATAACATAGTGGCAGAGTGATTTGAATACATTAAAGAGACACCCCTCCCCCCCCCCCCCACCACACACACACCTTTAAGACAGGGCAGACTTTTATTTGGGAGAAAACCTGCAGAGGAGTCTCTGCAAGAATTAGAGCCTACCTGCTTACAAGCTGAGGTAGTTAAAGGGAGAAGGGGGAGGAGACAGGAAAGAAATAGAAAAGATTCCTTTGGGGGCCTGAGATTGCCCTTTGCTTTTAGTAAACAAAGAATGGTGAGTAGTGAGTGAAACAGTGTATGTGGCCAATAAACATCTCCTATGGCCAGCCATTATCCAGGATCTGCAGTAGTGTGTCTGGCAGGAATTTAGGCTTTAGTTCTGGAATGCTGACTACTGTGACTTCAGCAAATTGTAGCCAAGATGGAAGAACTTTTTTAAAGGGCATGGTCATGGCTAATACTTATTTCTATAGGTAGGTAGAGAAGAAGGTGCAGCAGTTCTTGTACTTGTAGCTCTTCCTGCTGGGCAAGGTCAGTGTCCTCATCTGAAAGATCTTGGGGGCAGTTTCTGCTATCAGAAAATTTGGAGGAAGGAATCTGTGAGGGAGGAGTCCTTCCTCAGTGGTCTCCAAGCCTTCTGATATCTTCTAGCTGTCTTATGTGCTCTCCTCAAGAGACACCACCTTAAAATCATTTAAGAGATGGACATCAAGTCAATCTAACTGCTTCCAGTTGCCATTGAAAGCATAGAGTATCCATTCTTGCTGACCTTCAGGCATTTGTGGGTAATCATGGGATCTAGGTAGATGAAGTGAGAGTATTGCAGAACCATATGAGTGTGGATCAGCTTAGCTGAGAGTAGATAAAACTAAGACAGCAGTTGCATACACAAAGTCCAGACATTAATAGCGTCACTATTAAGATTGTAATATATTTAATCCATTTCTATGGTGAAGATCTAGAGGTTCAGTTTTAGAACTGTTGGCCAAGAGGTTTGGTATGGTCTTAGTATATTCTTATGGATCTTGTAAAGGAGAAACTAGCAAGATTATCAAAAATATATAAATGGTAGGATGTTCCTAGTTAGGAAAGGCATGTGAGTCCTTTAATTTGGTTACATCTGGAGTTGCTGTGTTATCCCCCACCTACCACATCAGTAGCCCAGATGTAGCCTGACCCATTGTTTATTTATATCATTATCAATGAGTTAACATTTGTTATACTTTCCCACTGGATATTTAAGACCATGCAGGTGGCCAAAATTAATTACTCTTTTTACTATCAAGGCCAGTTGAGGGTCTGGTTCTCAGGGGTCAATCTTTCCTAGAACAGTACTAGTTTAGTTAGATCTGCTGGGTGGTTAACGTGTAAATAGTTTGCTGAAACAAATGTTTCACCTTTAAAAACACAATGTTTTAAAAATCATTTAACTGAGAAAAATAATGAAATTTAATGATATATGAAAATAATAAAAGTAAGTTTAAATTTTGTTTGAAACATCTTGACAATTGCCTTGGAAGTAGATGCCTCTGAATCTTCACTTAAAATGATCAGACTGGTATACATAATTAGTAAGTCTTGATTCTCTCCTCTGGTAGCTTTGCAAAAAAGAACATTTCTTATATATTGAAATGCCATCAGGTCAAATTTTCTTTTGATGTAAAATACAAAATTCCCATTCTATAGTATATTTGTATAGTGGTGATTATGCTTTTATGACAGATACTCTATTTTTGTACATGTGAAAATGGGAGCTATAACAGAATAATTTAATATAATTCATAATATACTTACTTTTGCATTATTGTCCTTCAATGCATAAGCTTGTGTTGAACTTGGACCAGAAAATTTAGAGAGCACTGACATCCAGATCATCTGTACCTGGTGTGAAAAGTTTGTTCTGAGATACCCCTTCACATGCCTCAAGTTATAAAAGATGTTATTTGAGGATAGCAACTTGTGTTTTTATTCTAATGGACAGTTATTCTGTTTATTGTCATAGATAAGATAAAGTGAAGTGTGTGGAACTGAGCTTTTATAATTTGTTTATTTGTAGAAAAAATTGTTACTCTTCTGGCTACCTGTTTAGAAAGTGAGAATCAAAATGCCCAGAGGATCGGAGCGGCTTCACTTTGGGCTCTAATTTACAATTATCAAAAGGTTAGTTTTTAAAGTCATTGTTTGAAATGGAGGGAGGGGAGTTGGTGCAGTGAAATAATTAAGACTCTTCTGATGCATTCAAGAATATTAGAGGAATACCAGCTAAAGGTAAAAATGAACTTGTAGACCGAAGTTCCCTTTGTTCATTCATATGATTAATAATCTATCAGTTAATATTTTCATTTAATTATTTCACCAGGGCTCAATTCAGAACAGTACTTCTGTTTAAGTGAATTTCCCTTTTAATTTCAGTTAAATTGTAAATTTGTTGTATTTTAATAAAAATTATTTCTTTGTACAATGTGCCCAGGAGAAATGCATCTTGATGGAAGACTGAATAATAGTTTTATCCATGGATGTGATTTGCCTTTCTTGTGTATATGTCATCACTTAATTTTACAATGATTTCAGTCCCTTTAGGAGCAAAGCACAGGGGCTCCCCAGAAGAGTGAAGGCAAGGGGGTACTGTGGCCACTCCTCTGGCTGCTGGTCTTTTACTGCAAACATTTCATTCCTAAGTGAAATATGCAAGAATTTCTAGGGGGAACTCCGTAGCCAGATGACAGTGCTAGGGCACACAGATTTCCTGGAGATGACATACCTCAGCTAGCCACCTATGCCTGTGTGGCTCCTCTTCACCCTGGACCAAGGGGTTGTTGCATCCTTCTCGCATGGGCTAAGCAGAGGTTTGGGCATCTTGAAGTCCCTCAGTAAATATTTATTGAACAACCAGTAATGTTGGAAGTACTTAATCTGAAATTTAATACTTGAGGTAATGAGAAATTCCCTAAGGATGATTACTCAAAAGTAACAGACTGAGGTTAGGGGAGAGAGTAAGAATGAAGGGAAAGGTTGCAAACTGTAGAAAAGGGACCAGGAAAACTTAGAGATGAATGGAGGGGAAGCCTCAGAAGGTCCAGTGGGCTTGACACAGTAGGCTGAACTAGTGTCTATCTGTCTATATTTCTGTATATTAACTCTATCCTGTTTAACACTGTAGTTAGTAATAGACAGTTAGTATTGCATTATCCTCATCCTTAATATTTGGGAATAAATCTAACTAATAGATTGTTTTATTATTCCAGGCAAAAGCAACTTTGAAAAATCCATCAATAAAAAGAAGAGTAGATGAAGCATATTCCATAGCAAAGAGAAGTAAGTTCTAAGAGATTACAATTAAATGTGATAAGCACTAAGTGAAATTTCTGGTTACTGAAATATTTGAGCAGGCCATTGCAAAATGGCAGTGTTGTGCATTGCTTAGTTAGGTTTTGAGAAATATTATCAAGGTGCTATCAGATGGGCCCACATTTAGCCCATGCTTTTCATGGTAATGTTTTTTAACATAATAAAATGTCTGAAAGATGAGTATTTGAAATATAAGTTTCTCAAAATGTGTCTGTGATCTTTCTCTAAGTCACTTTTTTCTTGCTCCTTATTGATTGATTGATTGATTGATTGATGCCATCAGCTGCTACTCTGCTATAGAGTGTTTTTGGATGATAAGAATTGGGCCCAGTTAGAATTGATCTTGAAGAGAAAACTTTGATTTAACATCAGGGAGCTGAAGTCTTCCAGGCATAGATTCTGTTGCCCCTGTAACCACATTTTCCTGTGATCTCCAATCACAATTTGAGAGGTTTCCTTTTCAGAGCATGTTGGTCATTTTAAGTGAGCCAGTTTTCAATGAGCATTATGCTCCAAACACTTTTATCTCAAGATAACAAAGTATGTATTTCCTGTACTGTAGTAGAGCTGTTTGTTGTTAATGTTTGTTTCTGAAGAGGAGAGTCTTTGGTTTGTTTCTAGCTGTGATCTTGCATTTCAGGAGGAAATGGGGAATTGGGTTATGTTAAAGTTTATGACTTTAGAGAGATGGTATGTAAGAAACATTATGGCATTTGTTCTGAATTATAATTTATGTGAGTTGTGGAGATGTATCCTTAAATATGCTCTAGATAAGCCATTGATAAGAAATGAATGAAAATTCTCTAACATCTTAATTTTATAAATGTAAAATATTTTTATAATTCTAGTTTATCGAGAACATAAATAGCTTGCTAATAAATCTTTTTCATAGCTTCATGTAGGAGTGCCACCCCTATATGTAGTATTAAGTTTAATAAATTGGTATTTATAATTCTTATTTTCCTATATCAGCTTTCTCCAATTCAGAAGAAAACCCTCTAAATGTCTACTATTTGAAATGCCTGGAAAATCTTGTTCAGTTGCTTAACTATTCCTGAGCGGTGAGGTACTCTGCTCCAGAGCTGACCCCATCCACAGGAGATCTGGATCAGAGACCAGCTTTGCACAGCAACTGCTCCCTGAATGATGCTGACTCTGCAGTATCGGTGGCTGCCTTCCCTGTGAGACATCACCAGCCGTACTGGAAGGAGTAGGACTGGTGACTCCCCACTCTGTTCCTTCCTGGCAGCTTCCAGAAGTGAAGACTTGCTGACCCAAGATGCTGCAGACATAGAGTTCTGGCAGTATAAACATTTTTATACTTTTCTATGCAACGTGTTTTGTAAAAATCCTATTTAACAGTTATTTAATAAAATAATATTTTTAGAAACAAAAACTGACTAGTATTACTTACAGACTTTTAAAAGTGTATTTTATTCATTGAGAATTTCATGTATGCAATATAGTTTGATTGTATATTTGTCGCCTACTCCTACAATTCTGCCCATATCTTCCCCACACTGTGCCCCCATCCTAACTTCATCCTAACTTCTTTTTTTATTAAGATAACCCATTAAGTTTAATTAGTGCCAACCATAAGTACATGGATGTGAAATCAGAGCATGGTCAGCCTATCAAAGACTATACCTCTAAATAAAACTGATTCTACCTGCCCTAGAAGCCATCAACTCTTAATAGTGATGAGAGATTGTGTGCTCTTCCTTCCCATCCATTCTAGACTATTGACTGGATTGATCTTGTGCAGGTAACCACAGCTGCCATGAGTACAATGTTCCTGTCATGTACAAGAAGACACTGTTTTGCCCCAGTCTTTCCTAACCTATGACTCTTAGCATCCCCCCCCCCCCTGAGATTTTTCTCTGAGACTTTTGGGAAGAGGGTTGTCCCATCTGTGCCTCAGCATTCCAATGATGCTTATTCTCTGCACTTTTCCTTTTGTTTGTATCTGTTTTCCACAGCACACTCACAAAGATGTTTCTCTGATGAGATCTGAGAGCTGTGCTATTGTATGGGCAGAGAGATACCTACTTAAAAGACATCTTCATATTATCTCCATTTAGGAGAATAATAGTAATAGGTTCTTCTCGCAGGCCTGTGAGCTCCATTGCCATGGGTACTTGCCCAGGTTTACCAAGCATTAGTTTCCTTTTGTGGAGTGTGATAGCTATTTTTGGTTGTCAACATGACTACATCTGGAATTAACTAAAACCCAAGTGGCTGCGTACAGTGTGAGGGATTTTTTTTTTTTATTAAAGTATTTGAAATAGGAAGACCCACCTCTAATCTGAATTTTTTGAGGTGGGAAAATCCACCTTAAATCTGGGCCACACTTTGTGGTGGCAGCCTGTATAAAGGCCATGGAGGAAGTAAGCTCTTGCTCTTTGCTGCTTGTCCCTGCTCTCACAGACAAATTAATTCCTTTTATGGCATTAGATCCTACTTCTTCAGGTTCCAGTGTATACTGAAGACCATCTGATACATGCAGCCTTGTGGACTGAACAACCCCTGGATTCTTGGACTTTTTGTTGGTAGATAACCATTGTTGGACTAGGTGGATCACAGCCTATAAGCCACTTTAATAAATCCCATATATTGATATGTAGATATAAATATAGATATATAGATATAGATTCATTCTACCTGTTCTGTTCTTCTACAGAACCCTTACCATTACATGAAGTGAACTTTAAATCCACCTACAATGCAGTTACCCCTATAACATTCATGCTCCTACTGCATCCATGGGCATAACTTGCTATGCTGGTCATTATTGTAGCTACCCAGATTAATAGTGGGTAAAACTTGTGGTTACTTTCCTACTACAGGAGCCTGCATAGTGCCGTCTGATACCCTGAAGCTAGCCTGTAGCAGAAATCTTAACAGTTCTTATTAATAAAATCAAACCTGGGGCCAGGTATTGGGGTGAACACTGGAAGGTCAGAGACACAGAATAAGCTACAGCTATCTCACCTCGCCGGATCCTCAGCTGGTCTTGCTTCCTCAGACTGGAGGCCTCTGAGTCCTCATCCAGAATGGGTCTCAGCTGAACTGCTGCTAGAAGCCTGAAAGCTTAACCAGGCCAAATGCTTCTCCAGGCCAAATGCTTACCCAGGCCAAATGCTCCAGGCCAAATGCCTATAGTTTCTGGTCCTCACGCCTTATATACCTTTCTGCTTTCTACCACTACTCCCTGGGATTAAAGGCTCGATTTCTGGGATTAAAGGCGTTGTCACCACGCCTTGCCATTTCCAATGTGGCCTTGAACTCACAAGAGTTCACAATACCACCACACTAGCCAACACAGAATATGCTTGCAGACTTTTATCAGTTGCATGAACACTGTTTTAGGAACAAAAAGGAATTTTATCTTGGTTTCTTTTTTTTTTTTTTTCATTCGAAGTCAATTATTTATTGATATTATTTTTTTTGAATTTATTTTATTTTATTTTACAATATAATTCAACTTTACATATCAGCCATAAATTCCCCCTTTCTCCCTCCTCCCGTCCTGCCCCCCTCCCCCCGGCCCGCCGCCCATTTCCATCTCCTCAAGGGCAAAGACTCCCCCGAGGATTGAGATCGACCTGGTGGACTCAGCCCAGGCAGGTCTAGTCCCCTCCTCCCAGGCTGAGCCTAGGGTCTCTACTAAGACCCAGGTTTCAAACAGTCAATTCATGTACTGAGCACAGGGCCCGGTCCAAATGCCTGTATGCCTCTTAAACAGATCAAGCCAATCAACTGTCTCACCCATTCAAAGGGCCTGATCCAGTTGGGGGCCCCTCAGCCATTGGTTCACAGTTCATGTGTTTCTATTCGTTTGGCCATTTGTCCCTGTATTCCATCCATCCCTGGTCCCAACAACTCTTGATCACATAAACCCTCCTCCTTCTTGCCTATTGGACTCCCGGAGCTCCACCCAGGGCCTGACCGTGGATATCTGCGTCTAGTTCCCTCTGTTACTGGATGGGGTTTCTAGCACGACAATTAGGGTGTTTGGCCATCTTATCACCAGGGTAGGTCAAATTATCTTGGTTTCTTTCCTGTTTAAATTTTTTTTCATAGAATCTGATCCTGTCTATACCAATCTTGACTTTTATACTTGGAGAATACATGAGGCTGAACTGCATGTGAGTAAGTGTGTATGATTTTAGAGCTCCCTTACAGAATGTTTAGTGTCACTAACTTCTTTTTATGCGATTTAAAAATCATTTGTCATTTTCATCTTTCAAGTTCAGAAAGGCTGTGTAATAATGAATTGAAGCACATGCTAGTGGCAGTATAGACCCTGGACTAGCTCTGTAGAACACTATAACCTTTTTAATTTGTTAATTTAATTTTATTTATTTAGAGACAATTTCTTGCTTTGTAGCCTGGGCTGGCCTTAAACTCATAGTCCTCTTGCCTCAGGCTCCAGAGTGCTATGATTTCAGATTTTATCACCAAACCTAGCTGATATAATTATTCTTAATTAAGATGCAGTTTAGTGGGTTTTCAACATCTACTTTTAAGTTTTTTTCTTTACTTTGTGTACATGTGCATGTGTGCCACAGCACTCATGTGGATGTCAAAGGATAAGACATGTTTATGAAGCATAGTTGTACATATCAGTACATATATACAATGTATATATGATCAGGATAACTAGCCTGTCCATCACCCTAATCATGTCTTCATGTTGGAACATTCAAAATTCTATCAGCTACTTGGAAATAAAATTGTTTTCAACCCATATTCTCTTTGGGCTACAGAACATTAGAAGTTATTCCTCATTGTCCAGCTACATTTCTGTGTATATTTCTATTCTGTGTAGAGTTTTGAATTCAGTAATTAAACAAAAACCAGTTCAAGTATAGGATAAGTGTCCTAAAATCTGCAACCCCAAATTCTTTGAAATCTGAAATTATTTAAATAATTGAGCCAGAACTATAGCCACAAATACAAATCAAATATTGAAACAGGAACAAATTTGTACTCTGTGAGAATTATTAGAGATATTTAATAGAGTCTGAAATGCTCTGAAACCTGAATCTTTTTGAGCAAAGTCACTCAAAAGTTTTCTGTTTTCAGATTAGGGATGTTCAGCTTAGAAAGTCTATGTAATTATTATAAACAAGAAAAACAACATTGATAAAAATGTCTTTTGAAATAACTGATCCTCAGTATGTGCTGAGCAATTGTTTGGGAGCTTTACACTTCTTAGAGTTAGGAGACAAAATTGTGTATGAGAGAAATAACAACTGTAATCCATATGTATGTGTGTGTATATGTACGTGTACACACACATACCTACCTACAGTTATATACTCTTATTTTACTAAATAATTCAGGAAGTTTTCTTTATATTTTCTTTAATATGAAAACATATTAAATAATCTCAGCAAATTGCTTCAATCAATAAAATAATCCATGGATGATTGTTATGTATTTTATGTACTTAATTATTCATTTGTTCATTATTTTTAAGACAGAGTCTTGCTAAGTTGCTGGTATCAAATTTGCAGTTTTCTAGCTCCTGATTAGCTGGGATCATAGGTGTGTGATCATTAAGCCAGAAATACAATCACAAATTCAAATATTTAAATAAGAATGAATTTGTACTATGTTGGACATATTGACTAGAGCTGGGAAAAATCAAGGAAGCTCTGAAATTTCTCAGTAGGTTAATTTGAAATAACAAGAATGCTGATTTTTCTAAAATACACATTGCGTTAGTAATTTTTCCTTTGTTGTGACAAATAACTGGACCAAAGTAACTTAATGAAAGATTTCTGTTGGTTCACAGTTCAAAGGAACATGGTGGAGAAGATTTGGTGTCAGGAGCCTGTGGCAGCTGGCCACATCGTAACTACTGTCACTAACAGTCAGACTTTTCTCCCTTCTCCGTCTTGGACCTGCAGCCCGTAGCCTGATGCCACCCAGTCTAGAGTCCCTTATGAATAACACCCAGTGGTTTTATTCCCATGGTGATTGTTTGTTTGTTTTGAGACAGGGTTTCTCTGTGCAGCTCTGGCTGTCCTGGAATTTGCTGTGTAGACCAGGCTAACCTCAAGCTCCGAGCGCCACTACCCAGCTCCCATGGTGATTCTAAATCCCATCAAGATGACAAACAAGATTAAACATCACACAAACAACCCTGGAAACAGTAATCTTGGGAATTTTTCCTCTCTTTTACCCTGATTTTTTTTGTATTTCATGTCGTTTTATTTTCTTGAAGTTCTTCCTGATGAGTAAGATGGATTTTGTTATAACTTCCATTTAAGGAGATTTTTGTATGTCTCCAAGCACTAGTCTTAGAACTTTTATTAATTAATTAATCTTTCTAAAATAATACTGTTATTCTTATGTTAGAGTCTATCTTAGTTACTTTTCTATTGGCTGTGAAGAGACACCATGGCCAAGGCAATTTATAAAAGAAAGTGTTTAATTGGGGACTTGCTTACAATTTCAGAGGCTGAGTTCATGACCATTATGGCAGGGAGTATGGCAGCAGCAGGCATGCAGGCATGGGAGCAGTAGCTGAGAGCTTACATCTTACCTGCAAGTAAGAGATGAGAGAGAGAGAGAGAGAGAGAGAGAGAGAGAGAGAGAGAGAGAGAGACTGAGACTGGACCTGGAGTGGGCTTTTGAAACCGTAACGCCCTCACCTAGGGACATATGTCCATCAAGGCCATACCTCCTAATCCTTCTCACAATAGTTCCACCAACTTGGGACCAAGCATTCAAATATATGAAGCCATGGGGGCATTCTCATTCAAACTACCACACAGGTAAATAAGTATAGAGTCAAGAGTGATAATTTGTTCACTTTTGGTGAATGGGTAAGAATGGATCCCAAGATACCTGCCAATACCCCTAAATTTTGGCTCTGTTTCTTAATCTCTAAGCTATACTGCAGCTATACTTTCATCTACCACTCCAGCAGGATTTGTGTTTGGATCTTGTGAATAACCACTACTTTTCTGGAAAAAAAAAAGTTGCTCTCTTCAAGAGAATGATCATTTTCTTTATGATTCACTGATTTTTGACTTTTCACACATCCTACTATGCTCTGTCATGTCCATTTGGAACCAGGGATAGTTGTGACTTCCTCCCCGAGGAGTTCTGTTAAGCTGTGATGGATAGTTACTGGAGAAGATCATGTTCATAGTCCTGGGGTGGATGTTGCACAGTCAGCAAATATTGAGAACCTGTCTTACATGGCACTATACGTAGACACTGAATGTACCTGGGTAGTTGGTACATCTAATTCTCTAACATCATGTGGTGAAACATTTCTTTTTCTCATTGACTTGTGTAGCATGAATCTTAAAGAGTCTTATTAATAAAATCAAACCTGAGGCCAGTTATTGGGGTGAATGCTGGAAGATCAGAGAAGCAGAACAAGCCACAGCTATCTCACCTCGCCAGTTCCTCAGCTGATCCTGTTTCCTCAGACTGGAAGCCTCTGAGTCCTCATCCAGAATGAATCTCAGCTGAACTGCTTCTCAAAAGCCTGAATGCTTAACCAACCAAATGCTTCTAGTTTCTGGACTTCACGCCTTATATATCTTTCTTCTTTCTGTCATCACTCCCTGGGATTAAAGGCTCACTTTCTGGGATTAAAGCGTGAGTCACCATGCTTGGCTGTATCCTTGAACACACAGAGATCCAGGTAGATCTCTGCCTCTGGAAAGCTAGGATTAAAGGCATGTGCTACCACTGCCTATCCTCCATGTTTAATATTGTGGCTGTTCTGTTCTGTGACCCCAGATAAGTTTATTAGCGTGCACAATATTTTGGGGAACACAATACCACCACATTTCCCCCCCTTTTTTGTCTAAAATTAAAAAAGCTTATAATTAATACAAGAAAAAACCATCCAATAAGTATATACAATATATACAGTCAAGAATTACATTAATGATGTCTAGTGCATTAACATTTGACAGATTCAGATAAAAACTCCATTATATATATTAACAATGTCCAGTCCAGTAACATTTGATAAACTCAGACAAAAATTTTCATTACTTATCCTATTTAAAACAAGTAGTTCCTTTTTAAAAGTACTTTTTCTTTTCATAATAGATTCAGTAATCTACCCTTTGTCATTTTTATATCTTCCCCTTTTTCTTTTTAGAGTAGATTCAATCATCTACCCATTTATCCTATTATTTCTTTATCTTTTTTCTCAGAGTAGAGTCAGTGATCTACCTCATATCTATATTCTCTTCTTTCTTTTCCCTTTTTTTTAAATAAAACCTCTAAATCTAATCTCCATGTTCAGCTTTTTTTTCTGACCATTAACAATTAACAACTTGTAACCAACCATTGTAAACAATGACAATATCCCTAACTCATTAAACGACCAAAAACCTCCCATCCCACCTCTTCGGAATGTGGGCGTCGTTTTCTTAAAATTACTTCCTACTTTCTAGGGGTGAAGACATCTTTAGGGAATCCTGAAAAGAAAATTTTTGGGTTAACTGTCAAGTGCTGTATCATGTGTCCATTCGCTGCATAATGAGAAAGTGCAGGGCTTGTTTCAAGTCCTTGTTCAAGTAGTCTGTCAGGCTGGATCATCTCAGCTAGCCATCTTAAAATTGTCCTAAACAGTTTGTAGTCCAAAGTCAATTTTCCGTTTTGTTAATCAGCTTAATGGCTTTACCATAGTCCATGTGGAATCGTCGTTGTGGAGTCCTATCATCCTTTTGAAGATTTCAAAGTTGCTCTTAGGTGTGGTCATGGTTCCCTGCAGACATTTTTTTTTCTTTTTTTTTTTTTCTTTTTTTCCCCTTTTTTTTTTTTTTTTTTTTTTTTGTGCCTCCTCTGTGGTTTGGAGCAATCACAGTCTGATAAATGTCTGTCTCTTGGAACCACGAATGTTCTTCCCTAGAAGAGAAAATCTTCACAGCAATTTCTCCCCACCATTATTTGTCTTGCCAAACTTTTCCAAACTGACCTTTGTCGATGCTTTCTTGTAACACGATGGTCCAGGCAATTCTTCTCTGAACAAGCAGCAGTAAACCCTTCGTCCCAGGTAGCAGTATCACCATAGTCACCAACACGATGAGAAGGAGCCAACAACTCGAAGCAGCAGTTGCTGCCTCCATGGTTCCACCACCACTTGTGGCTTGGCCCTGGCCACAGCTTCTCCTGAGAAAGCCTCCCAGGCTGGCCTCAAACTCGGGATCCTCCTGCCTCTGCCTCTTTCAGCAAATCCTACCGGCGTGCACCGCCGCCGCCACCACCACAACCAGCCAAGTGTAACTCGGGCCTGAGCTGGGGCCCACAAGGCCATAGGCAAGTGACTTTTTCGTGAATTCGTACCATGAACATTGGGCGCCAGATGTAGCATGAATCTTAAAGAGTCTTATTAATAAAATCAAACCTGAGGCCAGTTATTGGGGTGAATGCTGGAAGATCAGAGAAGCAGAACAAGCCACAGCTACCTCAGACTTGTAAAAGTAGAAAAGTGAAATACACATATTAATACCTTACTAGTCAAAAGAAAATCTTTTTAACTTAAAGCATGTAACTTACTGCCATCCAACAAGTAAGGGAAATGAATGGCACCAATGTGTTATGTCTGTGAATAAAGGAAACAGGGTGAACTGAGACTTTATTCATTGTAGGTTCAAACTTAGGAACTTTCTTACACAATTTAAGCAGTAGGTCTCGTGGGACTGCATGAGAATCTGCAGGGCGTGAAGTTCACACTGTAGAAGACTGCCAAGACCCCAGGAATCCTGAGCCCTGGCATCAGAGCACACAAGGAGCTCAGTGTGATCCTATTTTCAATGTACTCAACACTTATCTTTGCATCTCATTTGCTCCTTCTGCACTGAAATCTGTTTCAGAAAATAAAATCTTGTTTAAGGTTTCATGGAACACCCTTTTGGGCATATATAATAAATTTCTCTTTATTTTTTCCCCCTATTATCCTTACCTATTTTCTTTCTGACAGTGGCTGTGCCTTTGGTTTGTCAGTGTTTTGTGGATTTGGTCAGTGATTTAAGCATCCTAGGGCAGACTTCTGGCAGTTCCTGTCAATTCTGAAAACATTGTTTCTCTCAGTTCTTTATTAGAACATTTTTTCTTTGGCGTAACATGGAACACATCAGGTAATAAAATGGAAATTTACTGTTAATTGTTTTCTAATCATATTTATAAAGATTGATTGTGGAGTTGAGATGGTTTGGTGGTTTCCAGAGCACTTGTAGCTCTTCCAGACCCAAATTTAGTCCCCAGCACCCAAAACTAGGTAGCTCACAACTATCTCTAATTCCAGCTCCGGGTTATCTATCTCCTTCTTCTGACCTCTGTAGGCACCTGCACTCATACGCACAATACACATAATTAAAAATGAAATACATAATAAAATGTTGTTAAAAGGTTAACTGCCCAGACTCTGTTTGTGGGTATAATGCCTGCTTTAAGTCACTTCCTACATCTGTTTGGAAAAACCATGGTTTCATAGAGCTAAAAGTACTAGACAACATGGCTTCAGTGAGTGAGGTTTTTTTGCTTCTTACATTTTCTTCCTTTCTTCTCTCCTCCCCACCTCCTCATTCCTTCATGTACATGGCAAAGGGAGTGAATTATTTTCCACTTCTTAGATACAAACTGGTGATGAGGCCACAGCCAACTGTCCTCATGCACTCCAGTGCCCATCTTTCTGCTTTCTCATTAATTCATGCTACCTTCAGTAAGCTGACTTGTGAGAAAAAAGCATCTCCAGCTGACTGTTATCTTTTTAGAGAAGCTTTCCTGAGTTTAACAACTTGCACATTTGCATTCACTCCTTGAAGTGAGCATCACATGTGATCTCTCAAGCTTGCAAGGGAGGCTAAGAACTGTCATCCCTCATCTGGACTCAGGGCCATGTCTAGGAAAATTGGTCTCTGTCATTCAAAAAATGGACAGTTTGCTTAGGCAACCACCAGTCTCTTCCCCAGATAGCAGTGCTCTAACTTGATTGAACAGAAAAAATGAGACATTATAGGTAGAAGCATTATTCCCCAAACAGACGGTAAGGAAGGTTCACTACTTTACCGAATTGTTTCATGTTCATTGAGACTTTGTGATTAGTTCTGATTGCACAACTGAAAATATTAATATGAGACAACAAAGCAAGATGAATTTCAGTGTGTGTGAAGACTGCTTCTCTTCAGTACCCTGGGTGGAATCTGCCCTGTGAATGGAAGCTGTCAAATTCTTCCTTCCTGTTGTGAAGCAATGAGGCTAGGAAGAAAGCAGTCTTACTGAACATATTCCCAACGTTCAGAAAGACAACAATTTAAATTAGATGATCAATTAAAAATAAAATGGTTTCAGAAATTTAATAATATCTACCTCCATGATTTTATTTGCAGAATCTAAATGTTTATCAATTCTCCAGTCTTTTGAAAGCCCGAGGCCTTTTAAATGCAGTTCATACTATTTGGTCATAAGCCACACTTAATCCATCTGGATGGAAATTCTCCACTATCAGGCTTTGAGAGTGGAAAAATATTAATGTACTTGTTAAACAAGCAAAGCTAACTGCTTTCAGTTTGCTGTTGTTCATACACATATGTGTGTTTATGAATGTTGTGTGCATCTGCATACCTGCCAGATGAGGCAGCTGTAAACTTCTGCGTTGGGTGCTGGGAGTCCAACTCTGCTTCTCTGGAAGAGCAGCAAGAACTCTTAACTGCTGAGCCATCTCTCCAGCACTCAGATTGTTTCGTTGTTTTACCATTTATCTCTAGGAAATCTTCCATTTTTGCCAGTCACATCTGGTAATAATTTGTGATTTCTTGTTAGCAACTCTGTAAAGCATTTAACTTAATTTTTATATAATTATTTTGTTTTTGCATTTGTCATTAATGTTTTCCCAAATTCTAAAACTGCGATAACAACTCTAAGTGTTGCAGATGACTCAGGAAGACACAAAGCTTTCCTGTAATCAGGGAGAAGAGGCCCTGCAATGGAGAGTAGCCCACCAGTCCCACTCCCAGCCCACATTCATGTGTGCCTTTCTTGGCCATGTGTTTTACTGGAAAAAACTTACAGGTATGGCCAGCCCCTCCTCTGTGTCAGTTAAAAACACAATCCCTATCAGATTCCCAGGATTCTTCAAACTTTAAGGGCCTTTTGTTTGTTTTTATGTGTTACTCCTTGCCTGGTTCCCTATTATTACAAACAAAACTTGTCTGAGAATATGTACTTGCTCATATATTATTCTCAGGTCACCTTTTACCTCAGTGCCATCTTCAGATTCTCTGATGTGTGGATCCATGTCCTTTCTTCTCTGACCTCTGATTTAACTCAGCTTCTTTCCCACAGTGTTCACCCATCTACCTCCACCTTCCATTTCTACCAATTATAAAAGCCCAAGTGAAATGTCACCTTTTCCAGGAAGCTATGTCAGATTCCCAGCTGGGAAAAAAGTTCTCTACTCTGAGTTTACACAACTTCAAGTGTTTGTTTAACTTTTAGATCACTTAGTTCTTTTGCCCACGTGTTGTGCTTATTAGCATATAGTCAATGATCCCACCGACTTCATGAGACATGACCTTGGATAAACTTGGGACTTAATGCTTTTTGTGATGCCATGACAAACAGATGCAAGGAGTGTATCTGTCTGAATGAATGTGTATGAAAAATACCTCAGTAAAACTAAGCATGACATAGAGTAAGTCAGGCTTACATGTAGTTCTAATGACTATAGTGGTATTTTATTTGTACTGAAATGTGATTTTATTTGTATGTTAAAAAATAAAGTTGCCTAGGGGTCAGAGCTATTAGCAAGCCATAGCGAAAGCCAATTGTGGTGGTGCACGCCGGTAGGATTTGCTGCAGGAGGCTCACGCCTTTAATCCCAGCACTTGGTAGGCAGAACTAGGTAGACCTCTGTGTGTTCAAGGATACAGCCAGCATTGGAGACACACGCTCCAATGTGTGTCTGGAGGTCTATACAGACAGGCAGTGACGAGGCAGTCACGTGATTGGGTTTACAACCAATGAGAAGGCAGAACAGAAACTCTAAAGACAAACAGACAGGAAATAGCTCTCTTTCGGAGAGATCTCTTGGCTGAAGAGGCTAGCTGCAGCAGGCGGGTAAGGCTCTTAGCTCTGACCTCTTGGGCTTTTATCTTTACATTGGCTCTGTGTTTATTTAATAAGATGGTTGGTTACATCTACAAATGACTGCAGGAATATACAAGACCATTAGTGTTTCTTTTGTAGATCCTGAATAAGTTGTGTTGTGTTCTTTTTAAAAAGAGAAATCCATAAGTGTTAATTGAAATCAATTTTTAGATTTTTTAAATTTCATAAATAATGGAAGTCTTAACATGCTAGCTATGGTGCGAAAGTAAAGCCAACACAGGCAAGAAAGAGGCCAACTGTGCTTTGAGGATCTCTGAGAATCATAGTTGGGAGTGTGGCATCAGTGTCAGCTTTTGGAAAATAAAACATCAAATTCTGAAAGTGACATAAGCTTCAATTGCAGCAGTGTGTCACCTGGTGCGTCACTGAGACTGAATCAGATCAGCTTCCTCCCAGGTCTCACTTCCTAGTGTTCATACATGGCAGCAAAACTCTGAAAGAGCCTCCTTTGAACATGATGCATGTGACACGTGTTTATTTGCAAAGAAATAGAGAAAGTAGAGGTAAAAGCTGGAGGAGCATTTATTAGCTCAACTTAATGAAAACCAATAGCAATGCACATTGTTTCTGATACCTCCACAGTAGGGAATGCCATCTATAATTGCGTTATTTTAAAACTTTCAAGCTTATTTCTTGGCGGCAGCTGATAAAACATAGCTCCAGCTGCATGCAGAAAGATACTGAGAGTCTGTATTGTCAATTTAAGTTTGAACCCAAAGGGAAAGCTCTGGCTACAGTCTAACTTGGAACTGGCAGGTCCGACACAAATGACATTGTCTGTGTATAAGTTAAGGATTTAAAATTATTGGAGCTGGTGATGAATAAGACCCTAAACTACCAAGACTTTTGATAATCTCCTCTTAAATTTATTGCAAGGGTGTATCAATTCTTAGAGAAACTGAGGCACAGATTAAGAACCAGAATTTCTTTGGACAGATCAAACTTGCACCATGGGAGACACAAATTCAGGCACACATATTTGAGGACCTTACAGATTCCGAACCAATTTTATTAGCTGGTTATTACGGCAGACATCCCTGAACTCTAATGCTGATGTCCCTTCAAAGTACCTATTTTTAAGCTAGAAATTTATGACTGGAGATGAGCATGTCCAGAGGGGATCCTGTGAAGCAGATTTGTGACACAAGCTGAACATGCCCCAAGTGTTTCTATTGCCATCTTTACATTGCAACCTGAACATGCCCAGAGGCATTCTTTCACCCATCTTCTTGTCACAACATGAGCATGCCCACAGGCATCCCTTTCTGTCTCTTTATGATATAGTCTGGACATACCTAAAATTCTTCTTGTCTGTCACTTTTTACCTTTTGAGAATGTAGTCCATAACCTTGAGCTAAGAATAGCAAATATTCGTCAGCCATATTTCCTTTTGGAACTGTTTTGTTAATTTTTTTGTAATACTGGGGATTAGATCTTGAGTATATTGGCAAGTCCTGTATCATTGAGTTGTATCCTCAGCACTTGAACTATATTTTTAAACTAAGCATGCTTATTAATGTATTTCTTGATTGGGCATGCTCCTAAATGTGCCTTTTCTCTGTGTTCTTTATGAATAGATACAGTTTCCCCAGATAAAATTTATACTTTTCCTTTGGAAATAATTCCCATGCTTACCTTATGTGCTTCAGGTAACAAGTCTTAGGCCACTGAATCATTTCTTCTTTTCCTTGTTTTGACTTTGCACTTAACCAAAATATGAAGCATTGAATTTGAAAGACTTTGAAAGGCAAAACTCACTAGTGGACATGAGGGTTACAATTTTGTTTGCAAGAATTTAGGTTTTTTTCTGCGTCAGTTGGGAGGATCATATACTTTCTTAGTATATCCTTAAAACTATTTATGTGCTGCATTATATTTATTGATTTGCATATGTTATGCAAAACTTGCTTCCCTGGTATAAAGCTCAGCTTAGTCATGGTATATGATCTGTGGTGGTATATTATGTACCCTAATTAAATATGCCTGAAGATCAGAGAACAGAACAAGACACTAGATTAAACATAGATGTCAGGCAGTGGTGGCACATACCTTCAATCCTAGCCCTCGGGAGGCAGAGATCTGTTTGGATCTCTGTGAGTTCAAAGCCACCCTGGACTACATCAGATTGACTCAGTCTAGGAAAGAAAACAGAACCAGACAGTGGTGGCACACACGTTTAATCCCAGCAGTTGAGATCTCACATCTTTGCTTGGGAAGCACACATGCCTTTAATCCCAGGAAGTGATGGCTGGGTGGAGAAGGGTACATAAGTCGTGAGAAGACAGGAGCAAAGGCTTCCGGCAGAAGCGCCTCTTTCAGCTAGAGGCTTTTTCGGCTAAGGAGTCATAGAGGTAAGATGCAGCAGTGGCTTGTACCTTTGTCTCTCTGATCTTTCAGAATTTACACCAATATCTGGTACCAGGTTTTTTGTTTGTTTGTTTGTTTTTTGTATTATAAAACCAATTTAAGATTCGAGCAACAATGATCTTGACATATTGAATTTGGTATGCAAGAGTTTGACTGAGAGTTTTTGTGTGGATACTCATTAGGTGAATTGGTTTATAGTTTTTGTTGGATTTTTATATCATTTTGGCATAAGAGTAATGCTAGCTTTATATACTGAGTTTGATTGGGTTTCTTTCCTATCTACTTTATGGAACAATATCTATCTTTCCTTATTTCTTGCACTTTTCTAGTATCCTTTTACTTCTACAGAGTCTTTGGATTTCCATGTGGGGTGTGTGTGTGTGTGTATGTGTGTGTGTGTGTGTGTTCATGAAAACTGAAAGAGGATTTTGAGAATTCGAGAAGAGCTCAAAGTGGAGAAAGAGAAGGTAGTGGAATGCATGTGATATGAAAATAGAGATGGATTCTGTCTGAAGGAGAGAAGTGAACAAGCCAGAGGAAGGAATGGAGGAGGCCAATGGAGAGGCTGATGAATTAGAGTGCGATGGTGAACATTTTGTTCAAAATTTTAAGATTACTTGTCGCGACCACCTCGACCAGCAAGGAAGACACGACACCGAGCTCTTCTTCCTGCAGTTTATTCAGGCCTTTGAACAATCTTCTGACTTCTCACTCCCCCCCCACCCCCCCACCCTGGGAAAGCCTCTCCCGGCCTTAAATAGGCTCTGGGGAGCCAACCCCAGGTCTCCACATGGGCATTGCCCAATAGGCTCAAGCATGCATAAGCAAGCCACAAATTCCACTATAGCCTTATATGGAGTTGTTTACCACAGGGAGCGCTCGCCGTCGGGAAGGTGGAAGGCGGAAACCAGTGCCTTCTTCAGCACACAGCTCCCTACAATTACTGTACTTAAGTGAACTATAAAACAAAAATGCCTCTAACTTGTAAACCCCACTTATCCAAGTACACTTAACTTCCTGGAATGCTAGGACTGTTCTTGTCATTATCTGGTCTTGTACAATTTTAACAAAACTGTTATTCATATAAGATAACAAACTGTGTTTTCACTTCTGTAAACACGCTTGCTTGCCCCTGACTCCACATAGGCGAGACATGTGCCTGATTATATGTAGACAGGAAGTACATCAGGATGTGTGTTTGCCCTTGATTGTACGAAGGCAGGAAATATGATTGCATTATGAGTTTTGCATTTATAAACCCCTGATTACTATAATTCAGGGATGTGTCTTGGGAGTCCACTGGGATGCAGTCCTGGTACCATGAGTATCCAGCACTGGTATCTAAATAAAACCTCTTCTTTGTTAAAATTAATTCATGGTCAGACTGGTGAATCTGAATGAACCCAGACCCATAACAAGAGCAAACTGTAATTATATATAATATATATATATATATATAAACTATCATAAACTATTATTTCTTGTGCTGACTTTTATTATACTATAAAATTTTATTTTAATTTTACTATAAAATTATTTTTATAAAATAGAAGTTAAGTTAGTGCAATTGAATAACACATTACCTCACAATAGAGGAACAGTGCAAGTTAGTCTGTTGAACACAAGACATAGCAAATTCAAGTTGGTATTGGTAGCTCCTTAACCAACTGCTGTTATTCTGCTAAATGGCGAGTATATAACTACTCTCTGAATTTATATCTCTAGACCCACAGCTATCAGAAGTCATCAAAGTTTCTTTGTTCACTGAGTGGTAGTTAATACAGAAACTCACAACTGGTCAAGTGCAGAGAACAAGTATCAGGCGAGTGCTCAGACACAAATGGGACATCTGTATCACACCTCTTCCCCAAGGCTCAGTGACCATCAACAAGCATGTGTGGATAGAATATAAAACCCAAAAGCCAAGGAATACTGGACTGAAATAGTGTCATCCAGACAGAACAAGACTAATGCATCCATGAAACCATAGCAGCTGTTTGCTTGTACAAGATCAAGTCAACATTCTAATATGAAAGGGAAGGAATTCAGGAGTCCTCACCTTAACTGAGAAGCTTTTAGGGGATGGAGTGTCTCAGTTTTATTTTAGGTTATGGCCTCTGGTAAGTCTACCATGCTCCAGCAGATGACCCCCTACACATTTGGAATCAGTAGATTTTTTTTTAAAGGACTTAAAGTAAGGAAGGGGTGGTCAGATGAATCTAGGAGGAGTTAGGCATAAGAGTAGAGAGGAATATGATAAAAAACATTGTATGACATTATAAAATAATTAATCAAAAGTAGAAGAAACCTGACACAAAAAGAATTCATACCAATTATTCTACTTCTAGAAGAATGATAATTGCCATTATTGGTGTCTGGTGATAGAGGCTATAATTACTGTAACCTGTAAGTGGTTGTTTACTGAAAAGGACACAAAATAACCTGGGCTCTTTTACTTCATCTATTGTATATCTCAATACAGGTTATGGTAACAGATGCACGCATAGTTATTATTCATGTTATTATATGTATATTATAGTTTAATAAGGCACTGAAAAATTATAGATAATAGACACGTGATGGACATTAATGAGGAAAATACAAGAGCTGTGAGAAAATGTTATGTTGTTTTTAAGGCTGTGGATGTAGGTTTTTGGTTATTTTTTTTAGAAAGAACAGGTACAAATTAAAAGTAAGAAAAAATAATTAGTAAAACAATGACAGAAACAAATCACAACATATCATTAAAAGTAAATTGTCTAAACTCGTAAATATAAGTTCAAAGGATTGAACTAAATATATATAAATTTACATTGTCTCCAGGGTTGGAATAAAAGGATAAAAAGTCCCAGTGACAAGCATGGAAAACTTCCTTTAAGAGACCCTCAGTATGGGCTATTGCCATTACCTTTCAGGAAACAAGGTAAGGTAAGAATCTATTGCTGATCACACCACACACTTCAGACACAGGATTTGGAGGCATATATGTATGGACATGACACGGAGGCCTTCTCACTGAAGACTATCCCTCAAAGTTTTGGACAGAGACATGTAAGTCCCCATCAGAGAAAAGCAATCAAGAGCCCTATCCAGCTGTGATGCCAACAAATCACAACTGTGACAAACAGGGCAAGACAGTCTGGTAAGTGTGGCAGAGGCACTTGGTTATCTGGGTAACCAAGAAACACTGAATCAGACTTACGGCCCTCTTAATGGAAGAGCATTCATGTCCATTACTGTAAACTTAGCTAACTACCTGTGGTGGGTAAGGCCTTGGAAATGAGAAGAGAATCGAGTACTGCCAGTTTCCTCAACTAGTATGATCTGAAACTGCATTCTGAAACTCATCTTTATACCCACAGACACATGCAGCTCTCATCTCTCATCAAAGAAGCTTCTTTTTGCAGTGAACAGGGAAGTGATAACTAGAGAAAGCCACAACTGATTCAGCTGCAGCCATCAATGGATAGTGGGGTACATTTCTCCAGTTGATACATTTGCCACACAACTCCTGTAGTTAAGGCTTGGGAAACATTGTGGAAGAAGGGACAGGAAGATTTTAAGAGCAGAGGGTTAACGCAGCTGCTGTAAGATCGAAAAAGGACATGAAGTGGGGGAAAAGGGTGTGGACCTGGGAGGAATTGTGGGAAGAGTGAAAGGTGAACACTATTCAGATACATTTATAAACCTCTCTAAAATTAAAAAAATATTCTAAAATGAATAAAGAAATAAAAATAAAATATGTAAGTTATGACCAGTAATGAGAAAAACGATGAAAACCAAAATAAAAATTGTCATGAAAAAATTGACTTTAGTATTAAAAATTACATAGAGATGAAAAAGGCCACTGCAATGATAAAAGAGTCAATTCACCAAGAATATGTATTTTCAAAAATTTATACATTCAATAACTTTGAAGTAGATGAAGCTAAATTTGTTCTAGAGTTTCTAGAATAAATCGCTAAACCTGCCATCACTTTAGTAGATTTATTTTTGTATTCTTTTTGTTTTTTGTTTTTGTTTGTTTACTTGAGTTTCTCCTGTTAAAATAGATTCTTTTCTCATACAATATATTCTGATCGTAGATTCCCCTCCCTCTACTCCTCTTAGTTCTTCCTACCTCTTATCCCATCTAGCTCCACTCCCTTTCTGTCTCCTGTTAGAAAAGGTCAGGCTTCTAATAGAGAGATAACAGCCAAACCAACGAAATAAAACATAAGTAATACAAAAGCCATCACACCGAAGTTGGACAAGACAAACCAACAGAATGAACAAGAGGTCACAAGAATCATAGATCCACTTGTTCCCACACTCAGGTCCCATAAAAACACTGAATTGAAAGCTATAATATATATGCAGAGGACGGCACAGGTGCATGCTGGCCCTATGCTTGCTGCTTCAGTCTCTGTGAGTTCATATGAGCTTTAGAGGGTCTTTTTCTCCTGGTGTCTTCCATCCCCTCTGGCTCTTACACTCTTTCTGCCTCCTCTTTTGCAGGGTTCCCTAAGCTTGAAAGGGAGGGATTTGATGGAGATATTCCATTTAGAGCTGTGTATTCCAAGGTCTCTCTCACGGCATAATGTCCAGTTGTGGGTCTTTATTTGTTCCCATCCATTGCAGGAGGAAGCCTCTCTGATGATGACTGAACAAGGCAGTGATCTGTGAGCATAGCAGATATTATTAGGAGTCATTTTTGTACTGCTTTTTTTTTTGAGGTAGGTCTCACACTGTAGCCCAATATGACCTTGAACTTGGGGCACTCCTCCTGTCTCTGACTCTCCAAACAAAGTTTGAGGAAGGAATAAATTATTACTTATAGATCAAGATGGAAAGACATAAAAAGAATGTTGAAAACCTGAACATCTCAACTGACAATCTTGAGCCACAAGATTTGGCAAAGTTTTGCTACTAAAATGTAAGGAAAATAGGCTTTTCTGTGGCCCATGTCTACTTGATCCTGGACAAATTTGTGTGTTACAAGAAGCCTTTCCACTTTGTAATTCAGTTATAACTAATAAAAAAAAGATAAAGTGTGTTGATACATTTGAAAACTGACAGATTTCTGAATAACCCCAAAGTTAGAGCAGAAACCACAATGGAAATTCCTGAACAATGATGGGTGATGAGAAAGTGTACCCACAATACCTGTGGGGTGGAGCAGAGGCAGGAGTTCTCACAACTATCTTCCAGAAAAACTTTGTCTTTAAATCTGCATAAAATGAAGGCCTCCAAATTAGTGAGTAGAATATCTGTTAGAAGTTGGAAAAATCACGACAGAATTTCTGTCTGGGTCTTCAATTCAGTTCCAAAGTGTATGTATTCATAATACTTTTGTCCAAAAGTTAAGTTGCTATAGAAGTGAAGGTTTATTTCTGGGACCTCTATTCTGTTCCATTGGTCTATATATCTGGCTTTTGTTTGCGTGCTTCTTTTGTTTTGTATGCCAAAACCAATCTGTTTTGTTACTTTAGCTTTGTAGTAAAGTTTGAGATGTAGTATTATAATACCTCCTCTACTTAAGATTGCTTTGATTATTCCTGGCCTTTCTACTTCCGTATTAACTTCAGAATCACTTTTCTAGCGTCATGAAATGAATCATTGGAAATTTTATGGTGAATGTGTAATTCTGTAAACCACTTTGCTTTTTCTTTAATATTTCCTTATAACGTATTTCGATCATATTTTCTCTCCCTTAACTTTTTCCAGATCCTCTTAACCTACCTGTCTGCCCTCCCAACTTCATGTTCTTTCTCTCTTTCTCAAATAGAAAAAACAAAAATCAAAAGAAAGAAACAAGAAAATCAATAAGAAAAAACAATCATCAAATCACACCAAAACAAAAAAGCACACGAAAAACATGAAATCCATTTTTAATTTAGTCAACTATTCCTGGGTTTGGGACCTACCTGGGAATTCAGTTGATTGTAGCTAGAGTTTTCCTGCCTTGCCCACAGTCAGGGCAAATCTTTGTCACCCGCCAGTCCCACAGCCGCTCAGACCCAACCAAGTAAACACAGAGACTTATATTGCTTACAAACTGTATGGCCGTGGTGGGCTTCTTGCTAACTGTCCTTATATCTTAAATTAATCCATTTCTATAAATCTATACCTTGCCACATGGCTCATGGCTTACCAGCACCTTTACATGCTGCTTGTCCTGGCGATGGCTGGCAGTGTCTCCTTCTGCCTTCCTATTCTTTCTTTTCTCCTCCCTGTTAGTCCCGCCTATACTTCCTGTCTAGCCACTGGCCAATCAGTGTTTTATTTATTGACCAATCACAGCAACACATTTGCCATACAGAAGAACATCCCACAGCAGTTGATATACCCAGTAACACTCCATTGGAGAATTCTGACTTTCCCTGTCCCAGAAATAATCAGTTACAGATAGCTTCTTGGAAAAGGGTACAACTCCTACTACCACTTCTCTGTGCTCAGATTTGATCTGGTTTAAACTTGTATAGGTCCTTTGCATGCTGTCTCAGTGTCTGCCAGTTAATCTATGTATCAATCTTATTGTATCTGGAAGACTGTTTCCTTGGAATCATCCACTACCTCTGGTTCTTACAATCTTTCTACCTTCTCTTGTGCATAAAGAAACGTCATTTAGAGCTTAGTGTTCCAAAGTCTTTCACTCTGTAAATTGTCTAGTTGTAGGTCTCTGTGTCAATTACCATTTACTATGAAAAGAAGCTTCTCTAATGCAGGCTGAACAATGCACTTAGGGCATGAAATTGGTATGGGCATAGCAACGTGTCATTTGGAATCATTCTATGCTATGTTCTTTAGCAGAATAATACTTGTAGGTTTTCCTCTAGGGTCCACGATCTTTAGCAGTGTCAGGTATAGTTTCCATCTCATGGAGTGGGCCTTAAATCCAATTTTTAAAACAGTGATTGATTAATCCCATAACATTTATGCCACCATTGTATGCCAGTATATCTTATAGTCTCTGTAGGTCACAGGCTTTGTAGCTGGGTGATAGTTATGACTTTTCTCCTCTGGTAGTATGCAAAAATACCTTCTAGAACCATTAGCTCTAATCAGTATGGGTAAGGCTTCTGTTTGGCACCAGTTCAATCTCTTCCTGTTTGATGACATGAGTCAATTAATGTCTTCAGCAACAGGGCCTTATCATCAGGTAAAGTAACTAATAACCTTGGTTATGTGATATTTGGGGAAGTTTTTGAAAACCCTTTGGTCAATGACTCAATAAAATGTAACCCATTCCTGCCACTGTTGTGGTTACTTAGGACATTGTCCTCCCTATTATATGGTGACTCCATTTAAATTCCTTTCATGTATGTACATATTTTAGGAGCTTCTACAATAATAGATTTCCATATGGCTTTTCAAAAGGCCTCTAGTGTTAGTTGTCCCTTACCATATTCCCTCCCTTATGTCCTCTGTCCCCATTTGATGCTTCTACAAACACTGTATTTTATTTTCTCTTCCAATTAGATAAGCACAGAGGGACTGAGGTGGGGGCAAGAGAGAATCTTCTAAGGATGGAAAAATAGAATACTTTGTTACAGAAATCATTTTCATAACATTGACTCTGCCAATCCATGAGCATGACAGATCTGTCCATTTTAGAGATGAATGTAGAGACTAGGATTGTAATCATTAGTGTGCAATTCCAGCATGAATGGAGCTGTTTGCATGAGACTATAAAACATGAGGGATACTATATGCACCACAAAAACCATTAAACTGAAACCAAATTCATATCTCAGTGAATCTAGAAAATAGATGTCATAAGCAAAGATTTCCCTTAAGCCTTAAGATTTAATGTTGAGGTTTAGTTTTACTTTGGGACTAGTTAGAGCACTTTATTTCCTGTTATTTTTCCCTTTTTATAATGAGAACGTCTGTGCTATAACTATCCCATCATTGTGTTTTAAAAACATAAAACTTGTTTGATATCATAGCTTCCTAACTTGGGAAGAATATGCCTGGGAGTGGACCATCCTTTGAGTCTCACCTGTATATGATGAGACTGTGGACTTCAGTTTTTTAAGTTGGTGCTGGAACACAAGTTCTATAGCTATTGGAATGAAATGGATATATTTTATATTGTAAAATGGCATGAATTTGGGGAGATCTCGGGTGGAATATTTGTATGATTCTAAAATCCATATGTTGTAATCTAGTATACAAAAGACGGACATAAAAGTGATTAAGTCATAAGGAAAGACACGCACAGACACACTTAGTTGCCAGACATAGCATACTGATAGTAGCAGTGTGTTTTGATAGTTCAATGCACAACACAACTACGTCTGCTTCATTAGAATTTCAAGAGCTAAGAAGGCAGCTTAAAAACTATGCAGACATCCACGGCCATGCTAAAACTAGCTTGGCCCATGGTTGCACTGGAGTTCCATCTGAAATTAGAAAAGTAGAATAACTGAGCTTATTAAATTCAGATACACGACACAGAAAGTTTGAAAGCCCATAAATCTTAAAGGGATCCTCAAATCTCAAAGAGGTGAAGAATAGACAAGGAAGGTTTTATATAAATGGATTTAATAATTTGCGAGTTGTGTGCTCAGTGTTTCTCTATGTCAAGAGAAAGTGTACTCTTCCCTTGCACAAAACATATACAGAAACACATATACGCCGCTGCCGCCGCCACCACCACCACCACATACTACACACATCACAGATATAACTATGTATAAATCAGAGCTTAGAGAAGATATAAAGTGACAGAGATTAACTGAAAGTGACACAAACAACTTCAAATTATTTGTTTAACACTACATTCAAGCTCCCTCATTGTTTGGACTCCAGCCTCCTGGAGAGCAACCCTACACTCCTCTGCAGAAGCATCTACCTGCCTCACAGAAAGGCTTTTAGGCCTCATTCCATAGCATAGAACCTTATACCATACAACCCTGGTGTGAATGTCTTATAAAGCAGGGTATTTCTGACTAAACTTCATCCTCAAACTAATTTGACAGTCAGTGCCAAACATTTAACCACCTGCCTCTTTCCTGAAAATTTAGTGAGTCATTGCTTACAACAGTTGAAGATCTGTGTCCTTGTTCTCTAAGAG
>CABHPP010096670.1:2945-21026 GCA_902168425.1 Peromyscus attwateri | reverse complement strand
ATGAAAAGATAGAACAAAGTAACTTCTCTTTCATACTAGGGGAGCTGTAGTTCCAAGTGCGCTGGGAACAGTCACCATTTCCTTCCCTTGTACAAGATCTTTCACATACAGTGTGTGTGTGTGTGTGTGTGTGTGTGTGTGTGTGTGTGTGTAGAACCACTCATATTTAGCATTTAGAATAATCAAACTTTTATTATTCACTTTCTAGACTGTGCTCTATGGAAAGGCAATATTAATACTTTTACTCATGGGATTGTTACTGGACCAAAGACAATTCTGGCAAAGCCTAATGTTTCACTTTTACTTCTAAGCTACTATGAGATACTTCTCAATTCTGAGAACTTGATCTGACTTCTGAACCACCATGAAGGCTTTAGAATTCTGTGGCTTAAGGTTTGATTCATGTTATTTTGGGCTTCTACTGTCACTGTTCTTCAGCTCTTGTTCCTGTGTACTTTCCCCAAGAGGTCACATCACCTCTTTTGACTTCACTCATTGCCTCTGTGGGAAGGTCATGGATGTGCTTGCAAATTGTTTCCCTTATTTATAACTGCTTCATCCTCCCACTATCCAACTGCCTCCCCCATGCTTGACTTCTCAGATCCTGCAGGTCTGAGTAGCCCCATCCCTGGAGTAATCCAGGTTTCTTCTGTGTTCTGGCAATCACTCTCAGAATAGCATCAGCACTAGAATTTTCTCTTTCCCCTGGAGCTGTTTGCTGCAGCTGACAAGCAGCAATTCTCCAACCTCAGATGCTGGTATCCAGTTACTGCATGATATGTAGAGATCACACAGTCTTAGAGATCATACATTCTCTTCATGAAGTTTGGAGAATGTTTTCAATTTACTTGTCCACGGGATTTTATAAGGAGTTATGGGAGTTAAGTAATAACAAAGAGACACACGGTTGGATTGAAAATGAGATAAAATATACTACCATAAACTCATGTGTATTTCCTCTCCTAAAATATTTCTGCATTTGTTTCAGTGCTGGGGATAGAACTCAATGCTTTATGCATCCTAGGCAAGCACCCTACTGCTGGGGATGTCTTTCTGTATGCTGTGAATGTGTTGCTCTGATTGTTTGATAAATAAAACACTAATTGGCCAGTAGCCAGGCAGGAAGTATAGTATATGCAGGATAAACAGTGAGGAGAATACTGGAAACAGGAAGGCTGAGTCAGGAGTCGCCAGCCGCCACCAAAGGAAAAGCAACATGCCAACAGACCGGTAAAGCCACGGAACATGTGACAACATACAGATTAACAGAAATGGGCTGAGTTTAAGTGTAAGAGCTAGTCAGTGGTAGGCCTGAGCTAATGGCCAAGCAGTTTTAATTAATATAAGCCTCTGTGTGTTTACTTGGGGGATGTGAGTGGGAGAAATTTGTTCTAACCACTGGTCGGCTGGGACACAGAAAAACATTCAGTTATACCCTATCCCTGAGTTATACTCCCAACCCCTGTTCAAATATTAACAGACTATAGTCTTACCTTCTCATATTCACTGATCTTGTGAAAACTGTAGCACAACTGAGCATGTCTGGTAACATTAAGCTCCTGGACACTCTCAGGAATGGTTCTTCTCTTTCCACCCTCATTTCCTCTTCAAAATCCTCAGATAATTAGGTCAATTTTGTCCTATAGGTCACTGAAGTAAAAGGAGTCTCAATGCCAAGTTACATAATGAACTGTATGATGTTTACTATATAATTAGAGCTCTCCAAAAGGAAAGTCAGTGGTGTTCATGTTACTCTATAATATGTGATGAACTCTTCTTTCAAGAGAGAAAGATGATTGTGGAAGTTACTGCAGTACAGAGTCCAGGGCTCTTTCGCACACGATCCACCTAATAATGGTGATTGGGCAGGACAAATGTGACTACTATACTAAGCCTGGTTGCCTTGGAGAACTTTGTAGAGATACAGTGGCATCCTGAGCAAATCTTCAGGGAATTCCACAGTCATTGTCCCCAATGAGAGGACTCATTCTGGATGTAGTAGTCAACTACAAAATCTTAAAGGAGAATTAAGACGAGAGTGGTTTGTAGCAAAGAATTGAGGTTTCTGCCTTTGGTGAGAGGTAGGTTGGCACGTGGCTAGTGAAATTGTTCAAGAAAGGAATTGTCAGCATTTGTAGGGTCATAATGATGTCAACCCTCATAATGTTTGTTCTGTTGTTTCCCTTGCAGTGTTTCTATGAAACAGGGTCTTACCATGTAGCCAAGACTAACCTAGAACCCCAAGTGTTTCTATTTCATTCTCCAAAATGCTGAGATTACACTCCCATGCTACCATGCCTTGCTAGTTATAGAAAACAATAGATAAACCAAAGAATGTCAGAATGAGCATATTTATTCAAGAATATAGAATAAGAACAGTGAAGAAAATAATTGTTTTTGGAAGGAGCAACCCAGGGTTGAGCTCTGTGGAGTTTCTGATATAAGAGTTATGGATTCCAAGAGGTTCTATACTGTGTTTCAGCACACCTGTATATATTACATGCTTTACTTCCAATTCAGGGCAGATGTGGACATGGTTTCTCTGCCAACAATCCTGGCAGCTTTGATGCCTGCTGTAGAAAGTGAGATCATGCACAAGGGATAGGGTGACACAGAGAGGGATGGTTTTATAGCCTGATGGTGAGGATCTCATGGCTTTAGGAAATGGTGGTGTGCAGGCCAAGGAAATGGGGGTTTGCTTTGGATTCAGTGCAGGGTGAGAAGTCAGGAGGATGGGGAGAAATTAGAGCTTCAGCAGGACAAGAACAAGTGTGACCTAGAAGAATTAGGAGAGAGTGTGTTAGAGAGTTGCAAGGGTATCTGTAGGACACTGTGTCTGTTTCTGGCTCTCTCCACCCCACACTGCAAGAAGTAATTTATGCAAGGAGTCTTGCTTTAGGAGAATTGTATCCAGAAACAGGTTGTGGGTGGTTTAAAAACAGGCAGCTGAGCTCGCACAGCAGGTCTTTCTTTTCAGTGGTCAGAATTGAAAAATGGTTTTGAAATTTACAGATGGGCAAGTAATTTCCAGTTTTCACTCAGTAGCAGAGTTCTTCCTCTCTGTTCCTCATTCCATGTTTGCATCTCCTTCTCCATGGTGAGATTTCTGCTTCCCCATCACACTCAAGCAAAGACATCTCATTTCCTCTCCCTGAAAACAAAGTGATTTCTGAATTAGTATGCAAAGGGTACTACCAACAAGCTAGGACTCTTTAGACTTAATGAAATTCAGAGATTTTTCTTTTGTAATGATTTTGATCTATAATCCCAGAACTAAGAGGACATACACAAAGAACTGTGCTCAAAGGGCCTTGAATTTTTTTCCAGTATGGTTTCATATTTGATGTATGCTTGGTTTATTATTTTTATTTGTAGTAAATTTAGTTTAATTTTTTATCTTTACTTTTATTTTTTCCATAAAAAGAGATATGTTCAGTGATACATTACTTCTATCCACACCCCTTTCTTTCTACTGACCCGCAAACATACATGCTGTTGTTTGCTTATACTTTATTCTTTTGAATTTCTCTTCTCCAAAATAAACAAATATGATATATATACAATTTTTAAAATTATTTGAAAATTACATGTATTTATTATTTTGTGTACATGTATGCATGTGCCACAGTACAACTATAGAGGCCAGAATACAACTCATGGAGTTGGTTTTCTCCTTTCGCCCTCTAGGTTCCCAGGGGTTGAACTAAAGCCTATTACAAATTGTCAGGCTTGATAGCATGTGTCTTTACCTGCTGAGCCAACTCACAGGCCACATCTCCCTTTCCACAGAAAAGGAAGCATGCTTTTAACGTATCTTTGTACTTTCTTACTTTAAGTTTTATGACTGTCCAGCAATCCATATCCTATTCTTAGTGCTCTCAGAAATGGATGTTCATAGTTACTTATTCTCTTGAGGATGAGGATTATTTCTCATATTTTGTTGTTATAAACAATGTTACAATTATGAACAAAGTATTCCTATGTTGTTTTGTACTGTCAATGACCTTTGTTTAGAGAGAATATTCCTAGAAGACTTGTTGGCTCAGAATCCTAGATATATAGGCAGTTCTTTCCAACTTCTTTTCATAAAGACCTATTGTGGACAAATAGCAAAGGGTAGTGAATGCCATACCCCGGACACAAATGCAAAATACCATGCCTGGCATAACATGGAATCAAATGAATGTCTTTGAATTGTATGCATTCTTTTTCTGAAGCTAACTCCAGCAATGATCTTCTCTTTCCAAAAATCAAGCCCACTTGTTGCCCATTGTACTCTGCTGCTGTACTTGGGCCCCTTCAATCAGTCCTCCTTTATTAAAGTTTCCATTTTCATGGTGGGTGCTGCTTTGGTAAATAATACAAGTTTTGACTGTATCACCTATCAAATAACTATTCACTTTTCTTATTTAAAATCTCTTATCCTATTGCAAAAATTCTGTGCTTTTACATAATTTAAAATAGTCAGAAATTCATCAGCAAAAGATTGACTTTAATGTACTAATCCAGATATGATCATCACTTATATCATGGTGTTATTTATTTTAACCTCTCAGTAAGCCTTGGGGCTAGCATTGTGGCTCATTGGGTAGAGCCCTTGCCTAGCATTCATGAGGGTCTGGATTGGATCACCAATTTTTCCATAATCCTGGCATGACTGAAATCTTATCAATCAGGTAGTAGGGTCAAGGGATCAGAAATTTAAGGTCATTCTTGACTATATAATGAGTTTGAGGCTAACCTAGGCTATGTGAGACCTTATCATTTTTTTAAGTAACTACAGTGACAATGCCTCTAGGACGAATGCTGTATTCAGTTAAAAGGAGTTTATTGCTTTTATGTTTATGTGTATATCTCACTGTCTGTGCATGGATGTGCCTGTGAGTGCAGATTTCTTTGGGGCCCAGAAGAGGATGTCAGAACCCCTGGATCTAGAGTTACAGGTGGCTATGAGCTACCCAGCATGGGCGAACCTGGGAACTGAACTTGGTTTGTCTACAAGAGCAACAAGTACTCTTAACCACTAATCCATCTCTCCAGTCCCATATTCTTTAAAAACATTTCTTTATCCAATAAAATATGTTCATTATAGATAAAAATAATTTATTTGCTGTCATTTAATGATCTTGTTCAGTGGATGTTTTACTCATCTTGTCATTTCATGTATAAATTAATATTTTGTGTTATAAATCATGGTTTCATATTATTTTAGTGACTATGTTTTATCAAGCAAATGGAATAAAAAATTCTTTTAAATAGCCTCCTTGAAATGTAAAAGTTTAAACTTAGGTAAACTATTAGAAACAAATGCTAGAGTCCTTTTATGAGTTTGGTTCTGCATGGTAAATTTTGTTATCAAAACATTTCTAGCACTAGGAATGATGCAATTAAAAGATGACCAGTTAAGAATAGGAAAGCTACATGAAGGGATGTGGATGAAGTAGGATGAGGAATTACTAGAATAGAAATGGAGCAGAAAGACACATATTTCTGGAACTCTCTGTGTTGGAGTCAACAGTGAACAGAGTGATTTTACATTTGCTCTCTCTGAATTATTTCACGTGTGTGTGTGTGTGTGTGTGTGTGTGTGTGTGTATGTGTGTGTGAGAATATATACCTTTAACTGTGTTGTTCAGTGCTTCAAAGAACAGAATGTGGTCATATTAAGCTTTATTCTTCTTTCATTTAGGTAGAAAAACCAGTTATTTAGCATGTAGCATATACAACTTTGCAAACATATCATGTATCTGTAGGATGAGAATGAACCAGGCCAAAGTTAAATAACAAGCCTGTGGTAAGAAGGAGAGAAAGTCAACCTTTATGTGTTACAAGTTTATATGGCATTTTCTTTCCCTAGCCAAGTATTACCTAATCTTCTGGAAGTAGTTTGAACAATTCTGCTTTCCTAAAAGTTGTAGAGGGCACTGCGAGGTTTAGTAAGGCCCATGCAGATTTATATAAATCTGCATCATAGTCAATTTTAGGCAGGAGAGAGCAAAAAGCAAAGTGATTGCAAGTCTCCTGAGCCCAACTTAATGTCCTTCTGGTCTTGCTGAAAAGGTGACTGGATCTCCATCCCAGCTCTTGGCAGGAGCCATCTGGCAGAGGCCCTGGGGCAGCACCAAAGGACCATTAAAGTCATATTATTCCCTTCTCCTTTTGTAGTTGAGATACTTGTAAATTCCCTTGCAGATGTAATAAATAAGCCAGAGACATTCCACAAACCGTTTACCCAGGGTCCTCCAAATGGTGATATATACCAAACATATTACAATGTCACACTAGGGCACTGACACTAATACAGTAGGCTTAACTTTCTCAGATTCCCCAAGTTTTGCTTGTCTTCATTTGTGTGTGTCTTTGAAACAGGAGGACCCCACAGAAGGGGTGTTACCATAGGAAATAATTTATTTTCTCAGTTTACATTGCTGACCCGGGGAGAATTATAGAATAAAGGAAATATGTACTAAGGTCACTTACCAACAGAACTCAGGAGGTTTTCTAACTGCTGTGATGCCCATTTATCTATTGAGTGGGGGAAAGGTCGATACTGCCATAGGTGGACAGTGGATATTAAGATTAAAATGGTGGATTCTGTAGGCAAGCATCTAGGTTTGAATGCTGGCTTTGATAAGTAGGAGATGTCAGGAGGGGAACATTAGGTAAGTTACCTAAATAGAAATAATTTCTTAATATACTTCTAAGATTTACAAAAGGATTAAATGGATTTGCCTGGGGACTCCACTGAACCTTGGTGAGGACCTAGCTTTGTTTTTTCCTGTGAACACTCTCAGCCCTTCTTTTTAACCCATTCCTAGTCTGTTGTGTCAGCGGCTAATACCTGGAAACATTTGCTACCTGGGACCTCAGTGGTGACACTGGGCTTGGACTCAGGTAGGTGATTCACATTGTCCTTCCTGCCCTTCATGATGAACTCTGTGTTTTCATTCTTAGCCCTGTCACAACCCTTTGGCAGGTACCCCTCCTATCTCTTCAGCTCCACTTATTGGATTCTCCAACTCCTGATACAAAATCATTTCTCCCCTAACTCTTTCATCTCTGTCTCTCCAGACATATTATTTGTTCTACTGCAACCTACTTGTAGAAAACCCATATCCCACCACTCTTCCAAATCCTTGGGGACCTTGCCTTTTATTGTGGACAGTATCCCATTAGCTCCTTCTCACAGCCCTTCTCATTATTTTCTCAGTCCATCACTATTTCTGTTTTTCCCCTATGAACCTGTAGAAGTACTCTCTATCAGAGAGACACAGTTACCACACTTTTCCTAAGATCCAGTGTGGTGATATTTATTTGTATGTTAATAAATAAAGTTGCCCAGGGGTCAGAGCTATTAGCAAGCCATAGCAAAAGCTGGGCGGTGGTGGTGGTGCATGCCTTTAATCCCAGCACTTGGTAGGCAGAGCTAGGTAGATCTCTGTGTGTTCAAGGATACAGCCAGCATTGGAGACACACGCCTTTAATCTCAATACCAACCATAGAAGACCTGGAGGTCTGTACAGACAGGCAATGATGAGGCGGTCACGTGGTTGGGTTTACAACCAATGAGAAGGCAGAACAGAAAGTCTTTATAAAGACAAACACACAGGAAGTAGCTCTCTTTTGGAGAGGTAGGACCACCGCGAGAGGAAGAATAAGGTTTTTAGCTCTTAGCTATTGCTCTGACCTCTTGGCTTTCTTCTTTGCATTGGTTCTGTGTTTCTTATTGAATAAGATGGTTACTTCTACAATCCAAGGAAGGCAACAAAACCAAGGAATGGAGTACCCACCCAACAAACACAAGATAATACATCCACACTTACAATAATCTCAATCATCTTAACTCCAGGTGACTGGACACCAGCACAAAAACAGAAATATTAAAAGTCAAGACAATAAGATCCCACCGTAACCTGGCAACCCTACTACAATAGGCCTCAGGAAATGAAATTTAGCTAAAACATAAGGAGAGAACTTAAAAATAACAGTTATGATGATATTCATGGACCTCAAAGAGGATATGAATAAAACCCTAATGAAGTCCATGAAAACACAAATGGTGGAATGATATAATAAAAACATTTTAAGACATGAAAGTAAAATAGAATAGCTAAAGAAAAGTCAAACCAAAACTCAGATCAAAGGCATAGAAAATATTTTTAGCAAAATCATAGAAGAAAATTTCCCAAACCCAAAGAAGGAGGTTCTTATCAAGGTACAAGAAGCATTCAGAATACCAAGTAGACAGGACCAAAAGAGAAATTCCCCACAACACATAATAATCAAAACACTAAACCTACAGAACAAAGAAAGAATATTAAAAGCTGCAAAAGTAAAAAAAAAATCACCAAGTAAAATATAAAGGCAGGTACATTAAAATAACACATAATATCTCAATGGAGACTCTAAAAGCTAGAAAGGATGGGTCAGATGTGCTACAAGCTCTAAGAGACCACAGGCCACTACACCAAGAAAAACTATCAATCACAATAGACAGAGAAAGAAAAATGTTCCACTATAAACCGAATTTAAGCAGTATTTACCAATCCAATTCTACAGAAAGCACTAGAAGAGAAACTTCAGTCTGAAGAGGTTAACCACAGCCATGAAGACACAAGAAATAAATAATCCCAGACTGTGGTGGTATTGTATTGCCCAAAATATTGTGTACGCTAATAAACTTATCTGGGGTCAGAGAACAGGACAGCCACAATATTAAAGGTTAGGCAGTGGTAGCACACGCCTTTAATCCTAGCATTCCAAAGGCAGAAATCCATGTGTTCAAGGATACACCCAAGCATGGTGACCCACACCTTTAATCCCAGAAAGCAAGCCTTTAATCCCAGGGAGTGGTGGTAGAAAGCAGAAAGGTATATAAGGCGTGAGGACCAGAAACTAGAGGCATTTGCCCTGGAGAAGCATTTGCCCTGGAGAGGCATTTGGCCTGGAGAAGCATTTGGCCTGGTTAAGCATTCAGGCTTCTAGCAGCAGTTCAGCTGAGACCCATTCTGGATGAGGACTCAGAGGCCTCCAGTCTGGGGAAGCAAGACCAGCTGAGGATCCAACAAGGTGAGATAGATGTGGCTTGTTCTACCTCTCTGACCTTCCAGTATTCACCCCAATAACTGGCCTCGGGTTTGATTTTATTAATAAGAACTTTTAAGACTCATGCTACACCAGACCAGTAAATCAAAAGAAGGGAAGAAAACTCACACCATAAAAAAACAAAATAGCAGAAAAAATAAACACTTCTCATTTTTAACTCTTAATTTTTAATGGCCTCAATTACCTAACAAAAAGAGATAGACTAACAGATTGGATTAAAAACAGGATCCATCTTTCCACTGCATCCAAGAAACACACCTTAACATCAAGAGTAGACATCACCTCAGGTAAAAGATCTGGTCATTTTAATGTCTGACAAAATTCACTTCAAACCAGAAACAGTAAGAACAGATAGTGAAGAACTCTAAATGCTCATCAAAGGAAAAATCTGCCAAGAGGCTATTGCAGTCTTAAACATTTATACACCAAACACAAGGACAACCAAGTTCATAAAGGAACACAGCTACACCTAAAATCTTGTATCACGTTGTGACAAGGGCTGCAGTTGACTATGCTGACTCCATTTTGGTACCTCAGATGAACTTTGTCTTACTGAATATAGTGCCAGTAATGGAAAAGGAGAACATAAGAAAGACAATTCTGGGAAGAAAAACAATTCAAGGACATAGGCTCTCTGCAAAGTCAGTCTGGTATCTCTAGTTTTGCTAATCATATATTTTTTGCTTTTATAAGTATCTGCTTAGCTGGCAGCTTTGGAAAGGGAAACTTGTAGCTAGAGTTTTCCTGCCTGGCCCACAGTCAGGATAAATCTCTTTCACTTGCCAGTCCCATAGCCGCTCAGACCCAACCAAGGAAACACAGAGACTTCTATTGCTTATAAACTGTATGGCCGTGACAGGCTTCTTGCTAACTGTCCTTATATCTTAAGTTATCCATTTCCATAAATCTATACCTTGCCACATGGCTCTTGGCTTACCGGCATCTTTACATGCTGCTTGTCCTGGCTGTTGCTGGCTGGCAGGCAGTGACTCCTTCTGCCTTCCTGCTCTTTTAATTCTCTCTATTAGTCCCGTCTATACTTCCTGCCTAGCCACTGGCCAATCAGTGTTTTATTAGCAACACATTTGCCATACAGAACATCCCACAGCACTTCCCCCCCCTTTTTTTTTTTTCAAAAAGGAAGGTTTTAACCTTAAAGTAAATTACATATAATTTGGGAATTTGGGCGTAGCTTCTCTTACTGCTTCCTGCTGGAGGGGGGCGCTGTATCTTATGGGGACACAAAGAAAATTTTAGGATCATGGAGTAGTCCATGAGGGTGTATCGTCTGAGCCAGTTGCCTTGAAACGGTTCTGGATATTGGATCATCTGAGCCATGGTGTCATCGGAGACCTTTCAGGTGGTCTTGGCTGGTCAAACCTGATGTATCTTAATCTGGAACAAACCCATAGCCTCTGGCTTTCTGTGGAAACAAAATCAGAGCCTCCTTTCCAAAGTAACATATCCTTACATCCAAATTTTGAAGTCAAGGTATCTTTAAAATATACATATTGGTTTAACTCAGCTTCCTTTACAATCAAATATCTCTCTGCAGTTAAGAATCCCAAAGACAACACAATCCAGATTCTCTGTGTGATATCCATCTTTACGTGGCTTATATTTTATACTACCTTTACTGTCTCTTTAAACACTTCATTTTTCAAAACTATTTCTTTATATAACTGTATATATTCCTTTTTATCTCTCTTTGAAGCCTACGTACATTTTTACACACATTTTAAAGCATTTAAAGTCTTGTTCCATCTGAATCTGTCTTATTGTGAACCTGTTACTTTAAACTGCAGCATTCTAAGACTGAAAAGGTGCTGTGGCTGCTGGCTCCGCCCACCTCAGCTTCCCAACATGGCGGTGGTACATTTACCACCAGCTCTGGGAGCCTTCATGGGTCTATGCTTCTATCAAAGCAGCGTTTAGCCCAGAAACTTCTTTTTTTTTTGTTTTGTACTAGCAAAGGTTAAATCCACCACCCAGCTTAATGTGCCACTTGCAGCACATCTAACATACCAAAGTTGAATCAAGATCATCTAATCATTTAAGTAGACCCAAAACCCCTTGTGAAATAGAAGCAGTAAATAGAAATCTCTCAACCAAAAAAAAGCCTAGGGCTACATGGATTCAGCACAGAGTTCTATCAGATCTTCCAAGAAGAATTGATGCCAATACTCCTCAAGTTATTCTGCAAAATAGAAGCAGAGGGAATGTTTCATTGCCTAATTCTTTTTGTGAGGCCACAATTACCCTGATACCTAAATCACACAAATCCACAACCAAGAAAGAACATTGCAGATCAATATCCCTTATAAACATAGATATAAAAATTCTCAGTAAAGTACTTGCAAACTGAATCAAATAATATATCAAAATGATTATCTACCATGATCAAGTAGGCCTCATCCCAGAGGTCTATGTAGGATTTGACTAACATAAGCAAACTGATAAATATAATCTACCACATAAACTGACTGAAAGACTAAATCACATGATCACCTCATTAGATACTGAAAATGCCTTTGATAGAATCCAACACCCCTTCATGATAAAAGTCCTGGAGAGACTAGGCAAACAAGGGACATATCACAACATAATAAAAGAGCTTTACAGCAAATCCCATAGCCAATATCAACTCAAATGGAGAGGAACTCAAAGAAATTCCACTAAAATCAAGACTAAAACAAGGATGTCCATTCCTACCTATCTATTCAATATAGTACTTGAAATCTTAGCTAGAGCAGTAAGACAGCATGAGCCTAACATGTACTGGGATCAAAGGCATGTTCCTCCCTAGTGCTGGGAGTAAAGGTGTAAGCTACCACCTGGCTTCTATGGTTAACTAGTGGCTAGCTCCACCCTCTGATCTTCAGGCAAACTTTATTTGTCAGAACACAAACAAAATATCACACTACAACCTACAGATTCAACACAATCCCCATCAAAATTCCAACATAATCTTTCACAGAAATTGAAAAGACAGTTTTTGGCATCATGTAGAAACACACACACACACACACACACACACACACACACACAAAACAAAAACAAAAAAAAAACAAGACAGGTAAACCAATCTTGAATAATAAAAGAACTTTTGGAGATATCACCATCCAAAATTTCAAGATATACTACAGATCTATGCTAATAAAAACTATAAAAGCACGATTAGCATAAAAAGGCACACTGATCAATGGAATAAAATTGAGGACCCAGACATAAGTCCATACACCTCTGGACACCTGATGTTTTACAAAGAAGCCAAAAATACACATGGGGAAAGTGTAGCATCTTCAACAAATGATGCTGGTCAGGGTGGCTGCATGTACAAGAATGCAAATAGATCCATACTTACCACACTGGATAAAACTCAACTCCAAATGAATCAAGTACCTCAACCTAAGGTCAGTCACCTTGAATCTAAGAGAAGATAAAGTGGGGAATAGTCTTGACTCAATGGTACAAGGAATGACTTTCTGAACAGGACACTGATAGCACAGGACCAACACCAACAATGAATAAATGAGACGTCCTGAAAATGAAAAGCTTTTGCACGGCAAAGGACACCATCATTCAGACAAAGCTGCAAGTTACAAAATGGAAAAGATCCTTACCAATTATACATCTGATAAAGAGTTAATATCTAAGGTATATGACAAAAATGGACATCAATAGAAGAATAACCCAATTAAAAATGGGGTACAGATCTAAACAGAGAATTCTCAAGACATGAAACACAAACGGCTGAGAAATACTTAAAGAAATGTTCCACAGCCGGGCGGTGGTGGTGCACGCCTTTAATCCCAGCACTCGGGAGGCAGAGCCAGGCGGATCTTTGTGAGTTCGAGGCCAGCCTGGTCTACAGAGCAAGATCCAGGAAAGGCGCAAAGCTACACAAAGAAACCCTGTCTCGAAAAAAGCCAAAAAAAAAAAAAAAAAAAAAAAAAAAAAAAGAAATGTTCCACATCCTTAGTTATTAGGAAAATGCAAATCTAAACTACTTTGAGATTTCATCTTACACCAGTAAGAAAGGCTAAGATCAATAAAACAATTATCAGGTCATGCTGACAAGGATGTGGGCAAAGAGGAATACTTTATTCATTGCTGGTGGGAATGCAAATTTGTACAGCATCTATTGAAACCAGTGTGGCATTTCCAAAGGAAACTGGGAATAGATCTACATCAAGATCCAGCTATACCATTCTTGGGCACATAGCCAAAGGACTACATCCTACTACAGAGATACTTGTTCATCTTTTGTTCATTGCTGCTTTACTCATAATCACCAGAAATTTGAAACAACCTAGATGTTCACCAACAAATGAATGGATAATGAAAATGTGATGCATTTACATAATGTAATATTATATACTAAAAATGAAATTATGAATTTTACAGGTAACTGGATAGAACTAGAAAAAAAATCATCCTGAATGAGCTAACCCCAAACAAATATTGTATGTTTTCTCTTGTATATAGATGTTAGCTTTTAAGACTTCAATAGGTGTGTTACAATATGTATATTCATGGAGGTTAGGCATAGAGTCAGGGATTAAGGGGAGTGGAGGATCTCTCAAGGAAGGCTAATTAGAATATGTAGTTATGTAGAGAAAGAGGGAGACTGGATTGGGAGGATTAAATGGGGAGGAGACAGAGGTAAGAAGTAAGAGAAGTAATATGGGAAGGAAGTTAACACTACAGGCCACTTGAAGGGCCATGTAGAAACCTACTACTGTAGAAGATTCTTAAAAAAAATATAAATGTATTTCATATGCATGAAATCTAAATGGAGTCACCAGGTAATGGAGGAGACAATGCCTTAAATAGACAATTTTTTACCACAAGTGAAACTTCCAATGCCAGAATGTGTTACATCTAGTTGGTCAAAGGGGGCCCATGGAAAGCCCCAAACATCTCAGACTATTGCCAAGGCTATTGTTTGCTGTCCACGAATTGATGGTAAGATCCTATTCCTAAAGACAACATTATATACCTCATTGAATATCAGAAGTTGAGCTGGGTGAAGTAGAACCTTCACCCCTACTTATTAGTGTTCATGGTACTGGAAGATACTTTGAACACTTCCAGAAGAGAAAGGCAACCACCAACCCAGGTACAAACCCTGTGATCCACAATGGCGACCTCTATGCAAGATAAGCTGGTGCAGTCCTGAACAGTCCTGAACAGATTCAAGCCAGATGAAGTCTCAGTGCTTAGAGTGGGAAGTGGACAGGAGTTCCATGTCTAATTAAGAATCTATATCCAATTGCCATATACTTGCAAAGGATAATTAGTTTTTTCTGATGAAGTCTCATTGTGTGTGTTAACCACACTTAAGGATAAGCCCCATGCCCAGCAGTAGAAGGCCAACACAAAACAAACTCAGTCATAGTTTTGTAGACTTGTCTAATATTGCTTATTTGTGCATTTTTTTGTGGTACTTGTCTTTAGCTTGTGTATTATAGCTTCCACTTTAGTGTTTTCATTGGTTTTGTGTATATTTGTATCATATATTGTGTTTCTTTTTTCCTTTTTTAAAAATTCTGGTTTTTTTGTTTGTTTTATATATATAGAGAAAGAAAGGGTGTGAAGTTAGGTGCTAGGGAGTAGGGTGGATCTGGGGGGAGTTGGAGGGGGAAAATTGTGATCAGAATACATGGTCTGAAAAAAATACCTTTTTTGATTAAAAAAAAAGAAAAAGGATTATGAGGAAAGCATATAATGAAGAAATAGAAGTGTTAGGGGATCATCAAGATGGCTCATCAGGTAAAGGCAGAAGTCACTATGATCTGAGTTTGATCTCAGGAACCACAGGTTAGAAGGAGAAATAGACTCCTGTTGGTTGTTCTCTGACCTCCATATGGGTGCCATGCTACAAATGGGCACACACACACACACACACACACACACACACACACACACACAAAGATACACACACAAACCACAAATGTACACACACATGCACACAGACACATGTACACAGGCATACACACATGCATGTGCACACACATGCATATATACACAGTGCATACAAACATGCACACATACACACACACTCAATCATAAATAAAAAATGTTATAAAAAAAGAGAGAAATGGAAAAAAAGAGAAATATTGGGCACATGACAATGATCCAATGACTACCAGCTAGAATGTCTACAGTTAGACAGTTAGGTGGGAGGACTAGCACAACTCCTGGTGACCCTGGGAAAGTAGACCCAAGGACCATGCACAGTGATCTGCTGATCGAAACAGCTGCTTTGAGAGCAAGGATGGTGTCAGTGGAAGCAGAAAGAAAGAGGCTGATTTTAAAAGTATTTTTATGGATATTATTCAGTATGTGGCAACATAAGATAAACACATTAACAAGAACAACTCAAAGATGGCACTGAGGTTGAGCCAGAAAGGAGGACTTATAGCTGTCATGAATGCAGTGTGTCCTGGACATCAGTATAGTATCTTGAGGAATTCAGTGCTCGAGGATAAAGGGTAAATCTTTCTATTTTGCCTTTATTGAGAGGGAGGTATATGACGTCGTTTAGTCTGTTTATACAAAAGTCTGGTACTTAACCGATGTTGGTAATAGAACAGTCTGAGTGCTTCGAGAATTATGCCTGTGATGCAACTTTGAACGTTGAGGACATATCTGCTTTTCATTGAGGGCACTGGAATGGTAGAATAGGCCCTCTGGGAGGGAATTAAAAAAGAAAGGCATTCTGGTACTCACAATCAAGAAAAGAAACAATACAGGTGGGAAGAATTAGAAAGGTCTCTAGTGAAATAAATATACATAAATTAAAGCCAGAAAAGAAAATGGTGTTTGCAGTAGCAGAGGTTTAAGTAAATGGGAAACTTGATAAAATGACTTGGTATGACAGATGTATAAAATTCAACACTCTCTGCATATAGAGTAGTGGATTTTACCTGTGTTAGAATTTAGCTGGATTTTGTTTCCATCTAATTTCTCACTTCCCTGAATTGTACCTTTGGATTGTAGCTGTTAGGAACCCCAAAGCCTTCTAACACTATTATCACAAAATAATATGTCTTGGTTCAGTGGTAAAGATGCTCGCCACAAAGTCTGACAGCAGGAGTTCAGTCCCTGGAGCCCATATGGGGGAGGAGGAGAACTGACTCTTTCAAGTTGTACTTTGAACACCATGCATTCACCACTGTGGCATACAGGTGTCCCTTCACTCCCTCACCCAAACACACAAGAAAACATAAATAAGTAAATAAGATCACACATCTAAAAGGATTTTTAACAAGGAATAACCTTACTAGTTATACATATGTATGGCTTAATACTGATTTGTATATCTTTCTTCTCTCATCAACAGCTTTATGATTTTTCCTTCCATGTTGTTTTCTTTGGCAACCCCCAGAAACTGGACACAGAGCTGAGGCCACTGCTAAGTCAGCTTTCCAGGATTCTGCTTATCTCTGCACCAAGGAGAGACTTCAATAAGCTAAAATCCTTTCTTTTGCAGAGAGAGAGAGAGAGAGAGAGAGAGAGAGAGAGAGAGAGAGAGAGAAGGAAATTAATTTGTATTTTCTTTGTGAGGAAGACATAATAATGATACCCCCTTTTCAGTTATGTGTATACATCCTAATATCTGGAATATGTGAATGTGAATTTTCGTGAGGAGGGCAACTTCTCACAAGACAAGGATCAAAGACTTTGAGGTGGGAAAGTTATCTGGGATTGTGTGAATGGTTCCAATGTAATCATAAGCATCCTCAAAAATGGTGGCAGAGTGACAGTCAGAAGGGATGTGAGTGTAAAGAACGATCAGAGATGCTATGTTGCTAACCTGGAAGACTGAGAAAGAACCAGGGGTCCAGGAAGCGTCTGCCTCGCCCAGAGGACGTGTCCTTGCCTTGAGCTGAAGGAGGAAGCACAGTTATGTGGACACTTAGAGTTCAGTTCAGACTCATGTTTCATTTTGTGCCACTGAACTTAGGGTGATTTGTTAAAATAGCATGTAGAGGACAAATGCAGAGGATAGGAAGGCCTAAATTATGTCCTAATTGGAGAGACGATGACGACGATGATGATAGAGGGGAAGAGCAGGAGGTGGAGACAGAAACAGAGAGAGCCCCCAAACAGCCAGATAAGGTGAATAGAGATGAGATAGAGGAGTAAAACTCCCCATATAGTTAATTCTCAAAAAATTGTAATAACTTTTCACAGAGCTCTAAGCTTGGGGAATCGTTTGTGATTTCATAATAGATAAGATGATAGATGAGCTCTGATTCTGGTCAGTATAGCCAGAGGAGTCTGCTGTATAAGATTTCTACTCTGGGGAAGAAGAAAAACAGATGCAATTCTTCAAAGCTGTTTCCTCTAGACAATTTCCTAAGGATACTGTACCAGAATTATGGCCTCTGTCCCAGAGAAGTGTGGAGAAAAAAATGTGAGGACTGGGATCCTCAAGCATCATCCACAGTTATCCAGTTTCCCTTTACCAGGCAGCTAACTTTTCTCCTACTTGACATGGTGTCCACAACTTACTAGATATAAATTATCAGTGAGAAGTAAATAAGGGAAATAAATGTTTGTTTAAGCAGGAAGAGATTGAAGTCGGAGGATTAGAGAGCTCCATAACTGAAGTCCTGAGGACACCAACTTAATGGAGTCATCTGAGATCTGGTTGCAGTCAAGTATTCAGGAATTAGAAGTTCTGGCTCTTCAAGAACACATTGGCCCATCACCAGTTGCCAGAAGCACAGGTGCAAGGAATTTTCAGGAAGGTTCCAAAAGGAAGCTGTTCAAGCCTTTTATGTGAAAAACTCCCTTATTCTTTTAAGCCTACACAAATTGTTAAACACACTGTAACTTGCTTAGAGGTTTTCCATCTGGACCTCTTTTATTGTCTATCTTTTTTGACTGTGTGAGCGAACCTTTCTTTCTTTCTTTCTTTCTTTCTTTCTTTCTTTCTTTCTTTCTTTCTTTCTTTCTTTCTTT
>CABHPP010096668.1:0-11163 GCA_902168425.1 Peromyscus attwateri | reverse complement strand
GTGTGTGTGTGTGTGTGTGTGTGTGTGTGTGTGTGTGTGTGTGTGTGTGTTTGTGTGTGTTATATAAGAACATATATCAAAATGTTTACATTTGAAAAGTGAAGGGAGTGGTTCTGATAGAGATAGATGAAGGGATTCAGGAAGCATTTCATCTTTCTTTGGGGGGAAATGCACTCTTTCCAACACATCCGCCTTGCCATCCTTTCTAGCATTTGTCAAATCACACACACACTTCCAATAGCTGTGACTCTGGGATAACCTTGTGCAGTGTTTTTATCACATGTATCATAAAATTTTATCTACCTAAAAGGTTTTTCAGAAGGAGGTTTTTTTTAATAGCAATATTATATTCTCTCCATGTTCATGATTGCAAGCCATCTTCAAAGTGGACCATTTGAGTTTTGATCCATTTCATTTTACTTAGCATACATACTTCCTTAGATGTGTAGGGACCATTGCAATGAAAGTCTTTACAAATGAGGATTTTTGTGCCTCTTACTTTGGCACCTCAATGTATTTCCCCACAGAACTTTAGAGTCAAAGGGCAGGCCTAATTCTGTGGTCAATGTGCTACAACATTGCTTCTCAAAGAGGGCCATGGCCATCTCTAACTCTACCTGCAGCCTCTGTCAATCCCTTGTCGTGGTTTGAATGAAAATGGCCCCCATAGGCTCATAGGTAGTGGCACTATTTGAAAGTATTGAGAGGTGTAACTTTGTTGGGGGTTGGCTTTGAGGTTGCAAAAGCCCAAGCCAGGCCCATTGACTCTCTCTCTCTTCCAGCTGCCTGTGGATCCAAATGTAGAACTCTCAGCTACTTCTCCAACACCATATCTGCCTGGATACCACCATGCTTCCCACCATGCTAATAATGGACTAAACCTCTGAAACTATAAGCAACTCAATTACATGCTTTTAAAAAAAAAAAAAAAGTTGCCTGGGTCATGGTGTCTCTTCACAGCAAGAGAACACTGGCAAAAACAGAAATTGGTACCAGGGAACAGGGTATTGCTGTGGCAAGCCTAACCATGATGCTTGTTGGCAGAATGTAGACTTTGGGACTTTGGATTAGGAAAGCAGTTGAACACTCTAAGCAGGGCCTCATGGACCACACTAGTAGAAGTCTGGAAGACAGTGATGCTGGGAGTAATGTAGATGACTTATGACAGCATGGCTCAAGATGTTTGAAAGAAAAATATTGGTAAGTGGCCTAGAGGCTGTTCTTGTGACATTTTAGCAAAGAAGGTGGTTGTTTTTTGTCCAGTCCAAAAAGATTCTTCCTGAGGCTAAATTGAAGAGTTTGGGATTAATAGTGTTGGCAGAAGAGATTTCAATACAGCCTAGTATTGACTTTGTCATGTGATTATCAGTGGCCACTCTTATACAGATCTATAATTTTTAAAAAAAAGCAAGCTGAGCAAGCGAAAACACAAAATGTACAGTTTGAGGAGAAAATGAATACCAGGAAGCAAAATGGAGCTAAATACAGGGTTTTAGGAGATAAAAAGTTGAAAGAAAAGCTTGATGTTAAATGGAATAAAGGGAGCAGTGACCTCAGGCAAAGACCCCACCCAGCTTAGCTCCAACTTGTGGAAAGGAATTTTTAAAAAGCTTAAGCAATGGATGAAATCACTGACAACAGAAAGCTGGTGCAGACGTAATGGAACTAGTGTACCATGTTACAGCCCCAGTAAGCAGCAGAACTTGCCAGTTTCGGCCACGTGGTTCAGGCTTTAGAGTCAAGGATATAAGAAAGGAGTTATGAATATTCCTCCATGGCTAAGGAAAGCCACTTAGGCCAGGCAAGTGTCAGGAGGTTTCACAGGGGGTTACAGTTAGGAGATTGCCATGAGTCTCAGAAAAGACTTTGAACTTTTAAACAGTGTTGAGACTGTGATAGATTATGAAGACGTTTGAAGTTGGTCTAAATGCACTTTGCATTACGATGTGGCTACAAGCCTATGGAGGTCAGGGAGTGAAATGTGGTGGTATGAATAAAAAGGGCCCCCATAGGCTCATAGGGAGTGGCACTATTTGAAATGATTAGGGGGTGTGGCCTTTTGGAGTAGGTATGGCTTTTTGGAGCAGGTGTGGCCTTGTTGGAAGAAGTATGTCACTGGGGTTGGGCCTTGAGGTTGCAAAAACCCAAGCCAGACCTAGTGGCTCTCTCTCTTCCAGCTGCCTGTGGACATGGATGTAGAATTCTCAGCTACTTCTCCAACACCATGTAAGCCTGCATGCTACCATGTTTTCCCCATTTTGATAATAAACTAAAACTTCTGAATGTAAGAAAGCCCAAATTAAATGTTTTCCTTCATAAAAAGTTGCCTTGATCATGGTGTCTCTTCCCAGCAATAGAACACTGACCAAATACCCCTTCCAACATAAATTATAATTGGGATGTTAGTCTTTCAGTTTTCTTAAATGTTCTATATGATGTAAAATGCAAAAAGATTGATTCGAGGCACATTCCTGCTTCAAATATCCTGTAGCAATCATCAAAGAAACCCTAGTGTCACATTCAGAACTCGTGTGTGTGTGTGTGTGTGTGTGTGTGTGTGTGTGTGCTCTGTAACAGGAAATATCCATGTTGATTATTACTGGTTATGCATAAAAATCATAAATCTTATCTATAAAATTATTTAAATTATAAGTAACATGAAACATGGTCTACAGAGCTAGTTCCAAGACAGCTAGGGCTACACAAAGAAACTCTGTCTTGAAAAACAAAAGCAAAACAGACAAAGTAGCATGAAGAAAAAACACCAAATTTATATTATCTAATTCTATTAGCACACCCCACCCCACTCCTGAACAAACAAACAAAAACCACCACTAAAGGTGTCTTATTGTGGGTCCTTAGAGGGATGTTATCATAGCTAGAAGAACAAATTGAATGTGTCCCATTACCCCATGAAAACATCCGTGCACACTGCTGTCCTCTGCCTTATCACTTACTGATAGTTGTTAGGTGTCGTCCAAGTCAAGAGATAGTCAACGGGAATGACTAACTGTAATGGGTGTTTATGTCTCCCAGCACCCCTGAAAAGCTGGGCTCATCTGCATGCAATGTCATCATGCTGTTTGCAGCGAGCAGCACATCTAGCATTTCTACAGAAGTCACATGCTGAAAGGTAGATTTGTTTTTTGTGTTTTCAGCAGATCTCTGTTCATAGCCCTTGCCCATTTTTCTATTGAGGGGTTTTTCTCTCTTCATATTGATTCATAGGAGCTCTCTGAATATGAAAGGTGTTAGCTCTTCACTCGGTAAAATGAGAATATCACTTCCTGCCTGAGTGGTTACAACGATCCAGTCATCTAACATGACAAGAGGCACAGTAGGTACTAAAGCTCTTCCCCGTCACCCCCCACTTCCTATAGCCACCATATATACATTAGGTCAATTAAAAGTTACCTACATGTATACACATACCAGTATTTTCTCAACGACTTCTCTCATCCCTAAACTTTCTAAATCCCAGTACAAGGCTCAGCTCTCTCTTGGGGTCCTGAGAACTGCATGCGTCCTGTTATTATCACTTTGGGGTATTGGGCAACTTTTCAGTGTTAGGCATCTTTTCACTGTTGTCTGTCACAGCTCAGTCACAGGGAGGATGAGAAGAAGGGGTGTTGTGTAACAGTTTCCTCTGAGATTGAAACATTCCATCCTGCAGGAAGCTCCTCAAACAGGAAAGTAATACAACTCAAAATAGCTTCAGGAAGTTCTTGAAACTGACCAAATTCATTAGGCCCGGTTCTGCCAGGGTAACTAATAAAAGCTGAGAGTGCTCCTCAGACACAGGAAGGTGAGTTTTAAAGAAGACACCCAGACAAGACAGGCTGCAAAGAAGACGTGAGAGCACATCAGCTGCCTGAAAGATGCAGAAACCAGCTGAGCTTCCTAGAAGAGTTTTAGAGCAACCAGGGCACCTGGAAGGGATGCTCTCCAGACTGGTGAGCTGCCTATAGGTGTGCTTCGAGCTACAGGTTCCTAGCTTTTGGGAGTTGTCACCCTTGCTGGGGAGGGCTTTGGTGATACAGCTGTCTTTGAGTCATTTCTGTTCCTGTAATTAACCCCTCACCCATATTCCTATAAGTAACCCCAATAAAATGCATTGGTTCACCATGCTGGACTTTGGTGGTATCCATACTTTGGTGTGTTACGGGCTCACTATCTGGGGTAAGTAGATATGTGTGTTGCATCTCCCCAGGAAAAGTTTTGTCATACACAGGGAATGAAGAGATGAGCTTGAACATTAATCATATGCTGTCCTAGGCATCCATCACATATTACATCAACTTGCATTTACAGCACTTCTCCTGGGTAAGATCTCATCTTTATCCCTAACAGAGTGAGGACTTAACTCTGTGGCCATGTGTCATGATGTACACCCTTCTACAGGGTGGGATGCTGCTGCAGGCCTCTCTGAGCAACTCTCTGAGGGAAAGTAATGTGCTATACAAATTGGATTGCAATTTCAGAGTTCCTGTTGGACAAAGAAAAGCCAATCACTTTGTTAAAATAAAAATACAGTGCATTCACCCAAGGTATAGCTCCCCCCAATTACAAATAGATTTGTCAAAAATCATACCAGCATTATGCTTAATTGTCAAAACCATTAATAACAAGCAACATAAGTAACTAAGCAGTGTTTGGGGCATTCATAGGTATCTCTGTGGTGTGAGAATAAACAAGTGCTCTCGACAGTGTGGAATGAACTGTCACATGCCAAGACAAAAGTCACATGGAAGCCCGCACACTGTGAGTCCATTCATGTTGAGTCAAAAACTTGTGTTAGGGTGGTTATGGAAGTAGGCTCGGCAGGTGGGGGCTGCTCTGGGCTGCTGCACCATTATGAATAGGGTACTTTTCTTTGTGTATGTTATTTTTGGATTGAACTAAATGAAATTTCCAGTTTTGTAGGTCAAATCAGTCAAACACCTACAATTCCATACAGCTCAAACTCCCATTTCAATGGAAATATACCTTTAAACCCCTCTGGTAAGGCAGATGGAAGCATCCAGCATTAACCAGCTGATCCCCAGCTTTCTGGAAAGTGACCTAAATGCCCCTACTGAGTCGATCCTACTCTCTGTGCCTCTGTTTTCAGTAGAAACAGTGTAATGCCAGCCCCCAGCTTCTATGGAGCCACTTGTGTTGAAGCTGTCCCCAGGCTTCCTGTGGCATCTACCTGTAGCATCCTCTCACTTGTCCCCAGAACCTCAAAGTCCCCTAACCCCATCATGGTCCTGGCTGAACAAGAGGAGCTGTCTATAGGCAGGGTTTGTAGCTCTTCCACACATGGCATCAAGATGATCGTTTTTAAAGAAGCAATATTACAAAGATAATTTTTATATACAAATACTACCCCAGAAAAATAGAAGTGCCAAGTTTTTATAAGCCTTGTGTGGCTCATAAAAGGCATCATCTTTATAACTAACTGAGATAACTGTATCCACCAGTTCTGAAACTGATGGTCCCTTTTTGTCATCTCCCTGTGGGAAAGTACCATCAATTCTGAGAACTCAGGGCACAGCCATCTCTTGTACAGTGGCCAATATTATTTGAAACAGAAGCACTATTTGTCATTCAGTCGGGAAGATGCATTTCCAGGGCAAGAAGACATGCTCAGGGACACTTACTCCTATGTGCATAGATGAAGGCAAGAGGGTATTGGATGGAGAAAGCTCCTGAGCGTGGGTCTAACTGAACTCAATGACTCTGAAGGCAATAGGAATAGACTGTTTCCATTAACACATTATCTGATACAGATGTACTGGTGACACTTTGGGTCCACTGTCTCAGAATTGCTATTACGAAGGTCCATAAGTTGAGTCCCCATTAAGAAGCCACAGGCTGAGCTCTCCACCCCATCTGATAGCAAGACCCATGAGCAAGCTATGAGAGCTGGGCTTGTTGAGTTATGGTAAGCTGAAACTCTGGGCAGGCTAAAAGGAATCCCTCGCAATATACTTAAAGGACTTTATTCTTTGCTAGAAATCCCATACTAAATAATTTATGATAAGAATATTCTTATCTATCTACAGAATTTCTCTTCACATTATGGATTTGTTTTAATAAAGGACAATAATGGCATTAGCTTTTTACTGAATGCCTACAATGAGCTAAACACTGTCTCACTTAATAAGCACAAGCCTGATGTTCATGAATATAGCTACATAGTCTTATTAAAGAGATGGAGACACAGAGCTTTAAGCTGGATAAATAATTTGCCCAAAGACTCACACAGTTTATAAGGGGCAAAATCAGAATAGAAACTCGGGCAATCTAAGGCTAAAGGCCACAGTCATAACAACTCTACTGTGGTGCCATTCACAGACACTACATATGTGTAATAAGGATTAATGAGAGCGAGGAGGGAAGAGAGTGGCATCTCCTGTAGGCACTAAAAGCACCCATTCTAATCAAATCCAGTGAGCTATTATCTACACTTCTCATATAAAGTAACTAAGGTTCAGAGATCCAAAGCAATTTGCTGATTAGTGACAGCACAAATCCAAACATGAACCCACATAGCTCCAAAGCCCATGGTCTTCTGTTATACCACTTTGCTTCCAATACATCATTTGAATCTTGCCATAAATGGCAATGAAACTACTACAGGTATGCTATCACAAAACAGGCTAATGCTGCAGTAGCTAGCCAAACCCCACATCTCAGTTAGCAGAGAACTACCTTCTGTCCTAGAGTCCACCTGCAATATCATGAGCCTCCATGGCAACTGTCCTGGTGGCCCTGTCTTAAAACTATGTGTGTCGGCATACAGCTCCATGCTCTCCCCTAAGGAAATTCACGACGCCTCAACCCAGTGCTCCATGGACTAGGAATCCTTGCCTGGCCTCATTTTATCCCTTAGCAGGGCCAAGGAGGGCAGCTGTTTCACATGGCCAAGAAGGAGAGAAGAAGCAGAGAGATCCTTAAAGGGGAATACTCATTGCCAGCAGCTGCCCTAGGGTTTAAGACACATCTCCACCTTCTTGTCTTTCCCCCTTGGTTCCCCATGTGATCTGGCCATGGGCTTGATTGATACCTTCTGACCTAGCTTCCCAATGGTCGTTTTCTTAGAAATTTGAGTGTGCTGCATCAGTGCAGAAGGAAGCTACTTCCAAGGGTGGTCTGCTGACCACCTGTGTCAGTTACCCATAGTCCAGTTCAGCACTTCATAACCCATGGGCTGATGCGAAAGAAATGCTGGGGTCTGTGTTTTGAGATGTGTCTCAAACCCTAGAGCAGCTGTTGGCAATGCAGTGCCAGGCCAGCACGGAGTCGACAGAGCACAGTACGAGACCAGCTGAGAGAGGTGCTCACATACGTCCGTCCCTGCTCTGCAGGGAAGCCGAACAACAACGGTAGAGCCACACACTGTTACCCACGGAAGTGAACAAGACCTGTGTGAGCAACAGAGTGGTCCCTAAACACCCCTGGGCCAATACCCGAGCAGATGGCTTTGTTTCACATCTTCAGAGCCAGGCCGTGGAGATGGCATAGTCTGGAGAGTGTTTACCTTGCAAGCTTGAAGTCCTGAGTTTGATCTCCAATACCCAGGTTCAAAAATAACAACAACAAAAAGCTGGACATAGTGGCGTATGACTGGAGTCTCAGCACTGGGAAGATGGAGGCAGGTGGATATCTGGGACTCACTGGCTAGCTAGCCTAGACTGCTAGGAAAGTTCCAGGTCAGTAAGAGAGAGTCAAAGAAAAAAAAAAAAAAAGGTGAACAGTGCCTGAGGAACAAAACCCAAAACCTAAGCCTACACACACACACACACACACACACACACACACACACACACACACACACCCCTACACACCTACCAGGCCTCCTTACAGTCTAAGCTCACTTCCCATCAGAAAACATCCCACCTTGTCCATAAAACCACAGCCTGCAGCCACACCTGGTGAGCTGTTCCTAGTCCAAACTATGCGTGCAGGCTGCCAGGCCTTTACTCTGCAGGAATGTCCTTGAGCCCAGGCCGGCCTCATACACCTGGCACTGGATGCTTAGGTGAGCAGTCAACTCCAGGCAACATTCCCTGGCATCCATCCCCACTTTCTCATCACTGCCCGGGTTAATTATCCCTCCTTTGCAGTACACTGGGCATTCTGCACAAGCTACCATAACCAACCCAGGCGGGAATCCTATAAATGCCATATGTGATGTGTATGCCTGTGTATGGTCTGTACTTGTGGGAGTGTAGGTGCCAGCAGAAACATGAAGAAGGCATTATGTCCCCTGGAGTTAAACTTAAAGACGTTTGTGAGATGATCGATGTGGGTCCCGGGCACTGAATTTGGGTCCTCTATTAAAGCAATAAGTTCTCATAACCCCTGAGCCGTCTCTCCAGCCCCCATATGTAACAGCCTTCATCACCACCTCACATGTAGCATTCCCCCAACGAATGGGAGCCCCCACATTGGGAACAACAGTAAACGTTATTGGAATGTTGGTACCAGCAAACCTAGGGCACAGGCCTGGTGACCAGGAGCTCAGAGCTGATGAGCAAGGTCCAGGTCTTGCTGGCATTTGTAGACACACTTGCTGATTCTCTCCTGGAGTCTTGGGTTACAGCTTATCCCTATCTCTGGATGGGGCCCACCAGCATCAGAGCACTCACTGTCCCCTCAAAGCTGCATGTGGCCCTCTAAAGTTCCCTAACTGTGGAGTTCTTGTAAACATCGCCCTCTGTTAGGCTGAAGTTGATACGCAGCCCCAGACACACTGCCTTTTACAGCTGTTCCTTTGTGGTTGTTCGCTGGTTAAGTTTTGAAGCCGGGCTGTCCCAAAGGCACCGAGTCTGAGACTGTCAGCAGACAATCCTCTCTGCGACTTGAACGCACAAATCCTGGGCACCATACCTGACTTCCTCACCAAGAGTTTTCCCTCAAGAGTCACCGAGGGACAGCTTACAGGCCCATGGGTCTAGAACATGTTCATTAGCCCTCTTTTAAAGTCTACAGGGAGTAGTCTGGGCATCAGCTGAGATGCCATGCCTGCTTCCAGGCAGGGAAAGGTGATCAGAGGGCAGGCACACCTCTAGAGCAGTGGTTCTCAACCTGTGGGTCACAACCCCTTTAGGGTCTAATGACCCTTTCAGAGGGGTCACATAGCAGATATCCTGCACATCAGATATTTATGTTACAATCCATAACAGTAGCAAAATCACAATGATGAAGTAGCAACGAAGTAATATCCTAGATGGGGGGGGGGCACCATAGCATGAGGAACTGTATTAAAGGGTCGCAGCATTAGGAAGGCTGAGAACCGCTGCTCCAGAGCATGAGCTAGCACACAGGGGAGCTGCTCTCTCTGTTTAAAACCAGCCTCTCATCCTGGGAGAGAGGACAGACATACAAGTTCAAACGGGTGATGAACTACATCATCTACACTGGTCAGTGTATCGGGGAGACCAGCTTCAGCTTGCCTGGAGCGACTTCCCAAATAGTCCAGGGCTCTGGGGACCACCATCTTTATGACGAGGAGTCTTCACTCAAGTCTCTTCCCCAGAACAGCACTGCCAAAAGGAAGGAGAAAACTCCCTTCCCAAAGCCAGCTTCTGACAAGGTGCCAGGAGCTTATCTGAGAAAACAAGGGGTCATCTGTGTCCCCGATCCTCCTAGGCTCTCCCGGAAGCCATTATCTGCCTGAACCTCCACCCCCAGCTTGTCTTCAGTGCCAATCTGGTCTTGGTAGTAATATTTGCAATTTCATAGGAAACTCAAGAATCATGCCAAAACACAATCAATGTCCATATGTGTCCTGCAGTGGGGAGTGATTGCAGGTCCCCCACTGAGTAACACAGGAGGGGACTTTGGAGAAAAGACTGAAAAGTGATTTTTTTTTTTACATAACAATCTTAGAAGAAGCCAGACACATATAAACAATATCGACCAAGTTTTCTAATTCACTACATGAGCCATTGTATATCTATAAACATTTTGTAAGTGTTCGGAAGAATGTTTGAAGGAAAATGTGAGAACATATAAATATTTTACATGTGGTTAGACCCTTTTAGAGCAAATATTCCTGGAAGCAATTAGAGCAGCTAGCCCATGGACCTATCTCACTTTATTCTTGCCTTTTTTTTTTTTTTGTACAGACATTCCTCCAACAAACATTAGATTCTACCATGCACTAAACACCCGTCTACCATTTTTAGTACATAATAACTGAATGGGGTTTTAGCCTATCTGCCAACTGCAAACTGCCCAGAGACCACTCACTCCTTGGAATGTTTGCTCCAAAGGTAGAGAGCTGGAGTGAGGGGAGGGAAAGGTCTTCATTTTTTCAAATGCATCAAGATCCAACTGAAGTTCCCGCTCCTCATTCCCAGTGAATAACACTAGTGTTCAGTCAGAAGGCAGCATGGGGGGGGGGGGGGGGGGGCCCAAGATCTGAGGGGCGGGGTTCTACTGATTGTTTTAATGAACCCTCAGGATGGATTTAATCCCCAAGTTTAAACACATGTGCGCCCACACACACACACAAAAAAAAAAAAAAAAAAAGCATCACTTTCCTTGCATATTGCCTGAGATGCAGAAGTAGTCTTTGATGCAACACACCTGCCATGGTTGGGGCAGAAATTCTGAGGGGGGTCCTGTTTGTCTTATGGGACCTCCCTGCAACACAAACCCCAAGATCCCAGCAAATCCAGAGTCTGTGCAACTTTAATATTTAAAATGTGTCAGCCAGCTATGGGTGGGAGAGGGAAACCCCGCCTGCTACTGGAGGGACACGTGCAGACGTGTCGTTCTTGGTGACAGGCGTTTAAGGCTGGCTACTAGGTGGGTTTGAACAAGACAGATGAGAGAGATGAGAAAGCTCGCTGTGGTGGGCCTTAGGACCAGTGAGAAGCAGAAGCAGTCCGGGTGCCTGAGGAAGCACAGACATCGCTGAAGGAATTGCACCAGGCTCCCTCCTTTTTCGGAAATGACTATTCCCAGGTGCAACCTGGACATTTCAACGCTGTTCCTGAAGGGCTTCTGCCTCTCAGGAGAAGAACACCCACCCACACGTAAAAAGAGGTCCTGGTGTTCCCAGCCCCGCAGCCAGCTGCAGTTCCTGACCTGCTCAACCCTCCATGGCAACAGTTTTCCAGCCAGAGAAGTAACGCAGACACCTCTTGGGAGGGTGCTCTGTAGGGC
>CABHPP010096667.1:0-11037 GCA_902168425.1 Peromyscus attwateri | reverse complement strand
GGTGGGGGTGGGGGTGGGGGGTGGGCGGTTGTCTTCCTGGCTTTCACTTTGACCGGCAGGGGAGACAGTGAGTTTTTCTTTCTTTTCTTTTCTCCCCTTCTCATTTTTTTCCCTTCTCAGCCTCAGCGTGTTCCGGGGCGGGGACACGGTGGCTGGGCCCCTTTGGCGGTGCAGAAGCTCCTGGAGCCTCCCGGCACCCCGTGGACCTGATGGGGCTAAGGGGGACCAGCCTGCACATCCTCGTCTTCCTCCCGCTTTGCCGGCTGAGTGGTGAGTCCTCCCCAGTGGGCATCCCACATCTCCTGGGTGGGCAGGGGTCCAAGGAGAGCTGCAGGCTCCAGGGTGAGTGCCATCTGTCAGACGGGGTCTCCGTGGCCGTGGCTGCAGGGGTCTGACTGGTTTGATTTTTCTCCTCTGCTGAGACGCCTGGCCCATTCCCACCTCCCATCTTTTTAAATGAGAACAGCTCAAGGACTGGCAGGCAGGCACACGTGAGGTCGCACGCTCTGCCCACAGCCCAGAGCACACACACTTACATGGGGTCTGTACAGGCAGGCTCTCGGGACACCTGTCATGGCTGCTGTGTGACTCTGGGCACATTCTATGCCTCTCTGTGCCTCTGCACTCCTCTTAGGCCAGGGATCTGCAGCTTGTTGGTCCTCCATTTCAGCTTGATGGAGGGAACAACCGGAGATGGTGGTCAGAACGTCACACCAAAGGGCCGCAGGCCTTCGGGGACACCATGTGCTAAGACTCACAGCGAGAGGCAGGGACCCCAGATTCCTACGGGGACAGCATGGCCAGGAAAGATGGCTTCAGCTGCAGGGCTGGGGTCACCAGAGAGCACAGGACAGATGAGGAGCGTGCCTGTCACCTCAGAATCCAGGAGGCTCCCAGAGTGGGGCAGATCCTGGCCTGTAGCGTCCTACACTCTCACGCAGGGCAGACCCTGGGGCCCCAAGCACCACAGTGACTCTGCTCACAGGGCAGCACCATCTCGGGGGCCTGTCCCCAGTCCCCACTGCCAGCAGCCAGGTGCACTCACGGGTGCCCCCAACCTCCCCTGCCACAGGTGCTCTAGGGCAGCACTGCTCCGGTCTGTCCCTGTGCCATGCTGTGCGCCCTGGAGCCACAGGGACCCGAGGGGGCTTAGAATCTGGGGTAGTGAGAGGGGTGAGGGCTGAGGAGAGGACAGACAGACGGCCCGACGGACAGACGGGTGGATAGATGTGTGGTGGATGGGTGGGGAGATGGAGGGTGGGGTGGGTTAGGGGTCGGGGGTAAGGGTGTGGGGGGGGTTGGCGAGTTGGGGGTCTGTGAGTGGAAAGGAGGTAGGCAGGCTGCTGCTCACCCTGTGCCCTCCCCGGCTCACACGTCCCGCTGTGCTGTGACACCACCGTCTTTTCTCTTGTCTTTCAGCCTCCTGCAGAGCTGGCAGCTGCTGCTTTGAGAAGCTGCCGCTGTACCCAGATGGAGCCTCAGGTCTGGCACAGCCCCTCCCAGGCTGAGAGCCACACCAGGCTCTGCCTCGTCTTGTCCCCATGTGTATTTCCATTGTCCTGCTGCCCAGGCAGTCCCCAGACCCCAGGCCCCCGCACAGCTGCACCTGCTTGTCCCTTCCAGGCACTGCCCTGGGCACAGGTCCCCTCAACCCGTCTCCTTTGCAGCCTGGCCACAGGGTTTAAGTCCCTGTTATTCACGTGGTCCAGCGTTTGGGAAATCACCTGCTATGTATTCTCACTCTGTGGGACATTTTTATTTATTAACAAATTTCACAAAAGGAACCAAATAGACACACTCCAAATCCACTGCTTAAAAAATGCCAGGGCGCTGGGCAGTGGTGGCGCACGCCTTTAATCCCAGCACTCGGGAGGCAGAGCCAGGCGGATCTCTGTGAGTTCGAGGCCAGCCTGGTCTACAGAGTGAGATCCAGGAAAGGTGCCAAAGCTACACAGAGAAACCCTGTCTTGGGAAAAAAAAAAAAAAATCCAGGGCAAACTGGGAGGCGGGACTAGGGCAAGGGATGCTGGGTACTTGGGTGCTGTCTGCTGGGAGAACCCCACTTTTCAGACTCTCATAATCTTTCGCAGACTCCTTGTCTGGACCCAGGAACTTGAGTTGCTACAGGGTTTCCGGAGCCGAATATGAATGCTCCTGGCAGTATGCCGGCTCTGAGGACAATGTCACTCACTTCCTGAGGTGCTGGTGAGGACCCATCCCCGCAACCTCACATGTCCCCCAGATCCCCACAGCCAAGATCTGTATGTGAGCTCATGATTAACGTGATTCCTGCCAATCTTTGTCATGTAAGATGGTTAGAGAGACAGCATGTCACTACAGGGGGTGGGGAGAGAGCATGTTGTTTTCTTGTCTTTTTTTTTTTTTCCCTTTTGGTCTTTTGAGACAGGGTTTCTCTGTGTAGCCCTGGCTGTCCTGGATCTCACTCTGTAGCCCAGGCTGGCCTCGGACTCACAGACATCCACCTGCCTCTGCCTCCCGGGTGCTGAGATCAAACAATGCCCGACTCCTTTTCGGTCTTTCTTCATTCTCAAACTCCCTTTATGGCTCTCTCGCCATCCCCTCACCCCCACCCGCCCACCCACTGCTCTGACTCATCACTAACTCTCCTGCAGCTTCGGAGGTGGGCGCTGCTGCCACTTCCCTGCGGGCCGGTCCAGGACTGTGCAGTTCTCGGAACAGGCCGGTGTTCCTGTGCTGTCAAACGTCACCTTCTGGGTGGAGTCTCGGCTCGGCAACGCGACCCTGAAGTCTCTGGCGATATCCCTGTACCTGTCGCACTGGAGTGAGCTCTCTGTCCCTGTCCCTCCGTCACCCTAGGTCCAGGCACAGCCCTGGCACCAGGTGCTCCAGGGCAGCACTTGTGTCTTGCTGCGCGGGAGCCCCCGGCGCCGGGCTCTTAGCTTCCTCCTGCTGTGGCCTGCCCCTCTGCTCCCCAGCCCTGGGAGCCCCCCAACCCCCCGGGAGCTGTGTGTGCTCATGACTCAGCGTATCTTTGACGGAGTCCTGTACTGGGTGTTCGTGCGTGCGTGAGGATGTGGGTTGTGGGCAGGTTCAGGGACGGATGTGGGCAGGCTAGTGAGGGGACTGCGCGCCCTTCCACTAGACGGGCAGAGTGAACTCCCAGATGCAGAAAATTAACCAGGGCAGAAAGAAATCACTTGTCAGTGGGAACATATTCCAGCAAGATGTTTGTTTCGGGGGGATGGATAAGGCTGAGGATGGGACCAGGATTTTCCTCATACTCTACCTGGAGCCACGCCCCAGCCCCTCACTGGGGATTCTAGGCGGGGCTCCACCCCTGACCACGCCCCCAGCCCCTCACTGGGGATTCTAGGCGGGGCTCCACCCCTGAGCCACGCCCCCAGCCCCTCACTGGGGATTCTAGGCAGGGCTCCACCTCTTGTCATGCCCCCAGCGTTTTATTCTTTGAGGCTTATTCATTTATTTTTTACATGTGTGTATGTTTTGCCTGCACATCTGGTGCCCAGGGAGGTCAGAGAGGGCGCTGGATCCCCTGGAGCTGCAGTTACAGACAATTGTGAGCTGCCATGTGGGTGCTGGGAACCGAAGCTGGGTTCTCCCAGGTGCTCTTAAGCTCTGAGTCATTCTCCAGCCCCTTAATACAATCTTTTAAATTTGTTGTATTGGGGACGTAAGTCAGCAGGTAGACAAGAGCCTAGCATGCGCGGAGCCCTAAGATTTCGTCCCAGCACCCCATAAATCGGTCATGGGGGTGCACGCTTGTCTCCCCTGCTCTTGGGAGGCAGGAGGATCATGAGTTCAAGGCCAGCCTCACTACAAGAGACCCTGACCGAATAAACAAAAACAAAAAGCTGAGACAAAACCCCTGTCCCCTAACTCTGGGTACAGAATGCCGGCCTCAGCTAGGTGTGCAGGGTCTCTCATCAGGGCGCCCCCACGGCTGGTACTGGGCAAACTTTCTGATTTGCACTCAAGTCAGGGGCACATCTCCCCCCAGCCAAGGTCAGCCCTCCCCCGGGAGACGTCAAAGTGTCTCGTTCAGACGGGCAGTTACGCCTGGATTGGAATGTTTCCGATGAGGTCCAGGCTGAGGTGCAGTTCAGACGCCGGACGCCCACAACAAACTGGACATTGGTGAGTGTGTTTCCCAGGTCAAAGGTCACCTTAGCACCACCAATGTCACCCAGCTGGGGTCTGCATCCCCAGAGCTGGTGGCTCTGCCTTCCCACTCGCTTCCAGTCCTGGGATCTGATGGTGGCCTCCCTGCTGGAGCAGGTCCGCCCTCCTCCCCAGTGGCATCCTTTACCCACCCCCACCCCCCCACCCCCGTCACCATCATGCTTCTTTGACAAGCTCTGTCTTTTCTGCTGGGTCCCTGCAGTCCAGCCTCTTGCTTGTGTACCTCAGTCTGCGTGAGGGCTAGCCCAATGCACCCACACTCAACAGAGCAGCGTGAGGATCACCCCTTTTTACCCCCAGATTCCGTTTCTCCTCCCTCTCAATCCCTCCCCCACTCACTCCTCAGCCACTCTAGTCCCATGTTCCACCCCCCCATTCTATGATCCTGCCCAGGCCTCAATTTTCCTCTCAGATAAACAGACAATGGGTTAGGGGAGCTGGGTCTGGCAGCACCCACCCCTCACCCCGGCACTCGGGAGGTGCTGGAGGGAGGCTCTCGGACTGCAGGTATCAGCTGCACAGTGAGATCCAGGCTCTAAGAGCAAAACGGAAAAGCCCCGACAGCTCATTTCTGGGCCACAAAATTAAAACCAGTCATACACCCAACCTCTTTCTCTTTTAGGGTGACTGTGGACCCCAGGATAACTCTGGCTTAGGTGTGATTGAGGACACTCACGGCAGCAGTTCTGGTAAGCATTAATGAATCTGCTACTGTATGCAGGGCTCATAGCCTGCCCTGTGTGAGTGTGGTTTTATTCCTGTTCTGTAATCCACAGAGTGAGGTGTAAAAGAACCAGGGTTGTGGTGGGGTGAGGGGTGGGGGGGGGGGGGGGGGGGGCAGGGCTCCAGCAAAGGACCAGAAGCGCCAAAGAGGGGCCCGGGGACAGTGGAGCAGGCAGTGTCGGTCAGCCCCAGTAGCTCACACTGTGATCCATACCCTGCCTCTGCCCAGAGTCCTGCCTCTGCCCTTCGGAGAGCATGGCCCAGGAATTCCAGATACGGCGGCGGCGGCGGCTCTCCTCGGGGGCCCCTGGGGGTCCCTGGAGCAGTTGGAGCATCTCTGTGTGTGTTCCACCTGGTGAGAGGCCCTGGGCTACAAGCACCAGGAAAGGGTCCACAGAGCCATGTGGGATGGTACATGTCAATCATCCCGACGCCAGGAAAGCAGAGGCAGGAGGATTGTATTTTTGAGGTCAGCCTGGACTCCATAGCCCGACCCTCTCTCAAAAGGCACAAAGGATGTGGAAGCAAGCTTCAGACTTCAGGCACAGGAGGGCAGGGGAGGCTCCGGCCGGTGGCCACCCCATCTTCCTGTTTCTGGGACTGTCTCCCTCTCCTTGCAGAACCCTTTCCCCCGCCTGAGGTCAAGTTCCAGGTGAAGCCCCTGGGCCAAGGTGGAAGGCGGAATCTGACCATGCAGGCGCAGGTGACCGGGGCAGCTGGGCTGTGGTTGACCCGGGCAGAGGAGGAGGAGGAAGTGGCGCAGAGGAGAGCGGGAGTGGCAGAAGCCACAGGTTTTGGGGTCAACTCGAGGTTGGCTGGGCATGGTGACCAGCAGCCGTCACCACAGCACAGGGGAGGTGGTCGCAGGAGGGGGAGGCGTTTAAGGTCATCCTGGGCCAGCCTGGGCTACGTAAGCCCTCCGTCAGTATGCGGAGCTCTGGAGGCGGTGTGAGCAGGGAGGGCCCCTCCCTGGCGTCCCGGGCTCTCCAGGCTGTGTCCGGGGTCCCCATGCCCGTCTCCTGCTCTGCAGGTCTCGCAGCCCGCTGTCCCCGAGGGTTGCCAGGGAGTCAGGCCTGGTGCGCAGGCGCAGCACTTGGTGCGCGTGCACATGCTGTCTTGCGCGTGTCAGAAGAAGACCTCGAAGACCGTGTCCCTGGGCAAGACGCTGAAGCTCTCCGGGGCCGCCTACGACCTGGCAGTGCTCACCAAGACTCGCTTCGGCCTCAGCCCCAACCAGGCGTGGCACCTTCCTGCCCAAAATGTCTCAGGTGCCAGGGCCCGGGGGCGGGACACGAGGGCGGCGGGTTCGATCCTGCACACCAACAGTGAGGTCCGAGAGAGGGCGCATGGAAAATCCGGTCATCGGTGCACGTTTAACCTGACTGGGCGCAGAGCCAACCCCCGGCCCCGGGTCTGACGCCCTCCGGCCCCCTCCGGCCCGGGTCTGACGCCCTCCGGCCCCCTCCGGCCCGGGTCTGACGCCCTCCGGCCCCCTCCGGCCCCTGTGACCTGGCCCGGGCTGTCCCCCGGCCGCCGCCGTCCCCGCGGGAGGGTGGGAAGTGTTACTGCCTGCCTTTCGAGGCCGGCCTGGACTCAGGCTGCTGCCTCGGCCTCCCAGGTGCTGGGGTGACAGGTTCGTGTCGCACGCACGTTCTCTGTGCACAGTCACCGAGTTACTTTCCTGAGAAAGCTCACCGTTTGGTGCGGGCCCAGTGGCCAGGGTGTGTGCGTGGAGGACAGGGCCCGGGGATCGAACTCCCTCTGCCAGGCCCGGCAGCAATGGCCTTGGCCTGCTTTGCCATCTTGGCGGCCCCTAAAGTGTTTTTGTCCACCAAAAGGGAGGCCCTCGGCTGGGCACAGTGGCTCATAACCGTGACCCCAGCGCTCAGAGGCCGAGGCAGGGGGATTCCAAACTCCAGGCCTCACAGGAGCACCTTGTCTGAGCACTGCAAGAGCAGGTCCCGTCCCGCTCCGGGCCTTCGGCCCCGCACCGGTGCCCCCGACCTGACGGCCGGGCTGGCAGCGCCCAGGCCTGTCGGCGCTGGCTTGGTCGAGCCAGGGCTTTGGTGGGAACACACAGGCCGGTGACTCCCCCACGGGCCTCAGCTTCCTGTGTGAAACAGGGTGGTGGTGGCGCACGCCTTTAGTCCCAGCACTCAGAGGCAGAGGCAGGGGGATCTCTGTGAGTTCGAGGCCAGCCTGGGCTACAGAGTGAGTTCCGGGACAGCCTGGGCTGCACAGAGAAACCCCGTCTCGGAACAAAAACAAGAACAAAAGAGCAGAGTCCATTTGCGAACAGGTGGCTCCTGCAAAGCATCGGCCTGGCATACAGTTGGTGCTCAATAAATGCCCGTTGACTCCTCGGTTGATGTGGACTGAGCTGGAGGCTGAGCGTGGGTCCGCGTCGTCACTGACACGCTGGCGACCCCTTGTCGCACTCAGAGCTCCTCCCGGGGATGAGAGCCCTGGATATCAGCGTGGAAGGCAACGTGACGTCCGTGCGCTGGGCCGCCCAGGCCCCGGGCACCACCTACTGCGTGGAGCGGCGGGCGCTGGGCCCGGGCAGGAGCCACGCGCACTGCACCCTGATCGGCCCCGGGGACGGGGGCGGAGCCAGGACGGGTACGTCGCTGTGATCACACGGCCAGCTCCAGGGTCTGCAGGCGGGCTGGGGCCCAGAGAGGTGCCCTCGCTCTCCGTCACACAGCGGCGGCGTCTGCAGCCCTGGCTGGGTCCCGGCTCCTCCCTGGGCAGCTCACACCCTGGGCGTAATGAGTCTCACATAGTGCGGTGACTTAAACACCCCCTCCCAGGGAAGGTGGCAGTTCACAGTGGCTGGTGGCGCGTTAATGAGGTCTCAGAAGTGTCTTATGCTGAGACTTCCTGCTCCGAGCTGGGGCTGGAGCCCCGGGGCACACTTTGGGGGTCTCAGAGAGGCCCAGTGTGGAGCTGAACTCCTCCCCACAGTGTAGAGGCTGGAGGAACGGGATGAGGGGTCCAGGAGAAGAGGCATAAGGGCTTTGAAGCATGAGTAGGAGTTTTCTAGGTGGTGGGTCCCAGAAGACCGCACAGCCGGCGCAAACACTGACAGTTAAGGACGCAGTTTACTCAGTGCCCGCCCTGCTGGTCCTTCCAGTGACGCACCGCTGGAGCGCAGAGCCGGGCCTGGACCAGGAGGAGTGCTACCACGTCGCTGTCTTTGCCTCCAAGAACCCAGAGAAGCCATTGCTGTGGTCCACGGTCCTGTCCAGTTACTACTTCGGGGGCAACAGTGAGTAACCCTGACCTGCGGGTTTGTGTTCCTGGTCACCTTGGAGTGTCTGTCACCTGACACAGGGGCGGAGCCAGGGCTGTGGGCGGAGCCGGGGCTGTGGGAGGAACTGGGGCTGTGGGTGGACCAGGGCTGTGGGCGGAATCAGTGCTGTGGGCGGAGCCAGGGCTGTGGGCGGATCTCGGGCTGTGGGCGGAACCAAGGCTGTGGGAGGCATCAGGGTGTGGGCGGAGCCGAGACTGTGGGCGGAATCAGGGCTTTGGGAGGACTAAGAGCTGTGGGCGGAGCCAAGACTGTGGGCGGAGCCGGGGCTGTGGGCGGAGCCAGGCCTTGGGTGGACCAGGGCTGTCGCAGGCAAAATGCTAGTGCTATGGTTGGAGCCACGTCAGTGGGTGTGGCCAAGGCTATATGTAGAACCCAATGCTGGCGTTAGGAAGGTGGGCGGAGCCAGGGCAGTGGGTGGGGCCAAGGCTATATGTAGAACCCAATGCTGGCCTTAGGAAGGTGGGCGGAGCCAGGGCAGTGGGTGGGGCCTGGGCGGTTGTCATCGTGGTGGGCGTGTCTACGTGTGGTCGTGATGGGCGGGGCCGCGGTGGGCGGGGCCTTCCCACCAGCAGCCCCACAGCTGACGATTTTGTGCAGCTTCGGTGGCCGGGATTCCGCGCCAAGTGTCGGTGAGGAAGCACAGCGGGGGCTCCGTGTCCGTGGAGTGGACGCCGTCCCCGCTGGGCGGCTGCCCGGGGGTCCTGACTCGATACGTCGTGCGCTGCGAGGCTGAGGACGGCCAGTGGGCGTCAGGTGCGCCGGGCGCGTGGGCGGGACCCGACTGCCCTGGGCGGGCCGGTCATCAAAGCACCGCTCGGTGTCTCACACGCTGGCATTGCGCCCTGATTGGCTCGGTTACTGTCTGTGATGGCGTGGTGTCCACGCAGCACGCGTGGGCCAGAGGACAGCTTGCGGCTGGGCCCTGGGGTCGAACTCTGGTCCGGCGGGGCAGTAAAGGCCTTCTCGGAGGACTGCCCAGCCTGCCTGGCTTTCTGACTGTTTGAGTCTCACTCTGTGGCCCAGGCTGTCCTCAGATTTGGGGCAATCCTCCTGTCTCAGCTCCCCCAGGACCTAGAGGTGGAACCCAGGACCTGGCCCGAGCCAACGTCTTGTCCTGACTGTGTGTCACTCTCAAAGCCTCCGTCTACCGGCGGGTGTTACCGGCGGGTGTTACCGGCGGGTGCGGGGACAAACCGGGTTCTGAGCTCACCCTCAGGGCGCTGCTCCGGGGTCAGGCTCGCCCCGCGGGTCCGGCGAGGCCCCCTAGCCCACGTTGCCTCCCCCCGCAGAGTGGCTCGTGCCGCCCGCGGAGACGCAAGTGACGCTCCGGGGACTGCGCGGCGGCGCGGTGTACAGGGTCCAGGTGCGGGCGGACACCGCGCAGTTCCCGGGCGCCTGGAGCCCCCCGCAGCGCTTCCCCCTCGGTGAGTGCGGACCGCAGCCACGGCTCACCCGGCCCGCGGTGGAGATCCTCCGGCCACCTCCCCGGCCTGAAACACTTGATTCCCCCACTTGTCAAACTCCTATTCATCCTTCAAAGCCAGGCTGTAAAGTTCCCTCCCCAGGCGCTGTCCCCACTGATCCCCGTGACAGAGTAACCGTCCTCTGCCCTGCTGACTCCGTGGGCTGCTGAGCGGGCGGCTCCCGCAGGGTGGGGAAGACGGGAGGGCGCACCTCTCTCAACCCGCGTTGTCTGCCCCCAGAGGTGCAGATTTCCCGGTTGGCCATCATTTTTGCGTCCCTGGGGAGCTTCGCCGGTGTCCTCCTCGTGGGCAGCCTCGGATACGTGGGTCTGAACAGGTAACCTCGCCTTCCCCCCGACGTGACCTGGGGACGGTGAGCCCGAAGTGCGCATCTGCGCGGCCTAACGGACAGGGAACCGGGGCACATGCGGGGAGCAGGGTGTGGGGGAGACGGCGCTGGGAGAAAGGAAGACTCAGAGTGCCCCGATCTGCCGTCCTTTGTCCCCAGGGCCGCCTGGCGCTTGTGCCCACCCCTGCCCACACCCTGTGCCAGCACGGCTGTGGAGTTCCCTGGCAGCCAGGGCAAGCAGGTAAATGTTCTTTCTCGGCTTCCGACTTGTTCGGTGCGGACTGCTGGTGTGACCACGGTCCAGCCCAGCTCCCCGGACCACCGTCTGCACAGCCGGACGCGCAGGGTCCTCTCGATCTTCAGTGGCTTCGGCAGCGGGGGAGCTTGGAAACCAAACACAAGCCTGGGCTTCCGGCATGGCTGGATCCCGGAACGGGGTCCGGGTCTCCGGGAGCAGTCCTCCTGAGGGCCTCCCCCCTGCCTGGTTCAGGGGGCTCGCCTCTCCACCAGCTGCCGCCCTGGTCTCAGGCCAGCGCCGATTGGTCCACTGAGTCACACGCTTCGTGGAGCCTGTGGCTACAGTGCTGTGATTGGTCAGTCCGGAGAGACGCGGTCAGCGGGCTGGGGAAAGGGAAGACCCCGAGAACGGGGCACCCATCTGCCAGGGGCATGGCTCTCCCCCTACCCGCTTCCCCGCCCTACCCGCCCACATACAGTCGCCCTGTCCTGGCCCCGCCCACACAAGTCACCCTGTCCTGGCCCCGCCCACTCAGGTCACTCTGTCCTGGACCCGCCCACACATCCGGATTCATCCTGTCCTGCCCCCTCACTGTCCTGGCCCCGCCGCTCAGCCCAGCTTCACATCTTGGCCCCGCCCACAGCCCAGCTTCACATCTTGGCCCCGCCCACAGCCCTTCATCCTGCCCTGGCCCCGCCCACAGCCCAGCTTCACATCTTGGCCCCGCCCACAGCCCTTCATCCTGCCCTGGCCCCGCCCACAGCCC
>CABHPP010096666.1:0-31938 GCA_902168425.1 Peromyscus attwateri | reverse complement strand
TGCACTTAGCAGTAGACCCCAAAACTCACCTGCAGCTAAGCTATGCTGGGGTATAAGAGTCTTCATAAGTGCCTGGTATTGTGGAAAAGATGGCTGAGAGCTGGGGAGAGTGGAGCTCAGTGGCAGAGCGCTGGCCTGGCATGGATGAGGGCCAAGGCTTTCTCTCCAGTTAAGGGTTGGTTGAGTGCCATTACAGTGTGTGCATCTCATTGCACGTTTAGATCCACTTTTGTGGGTGGTTCCTGATAACAAGTTAAATTGGGCGACTTTTTTTTTATTGCTCCCCTCCCCAGGGGAATCATTTGGAAAGCCATAAATGTCATTTTTCTGTGTTTTTTAAGTTTTGCTCCAGTTCAATATTTCATTTCAAAATTACAAAATAATTTTGGGAAAAAAAGATTATCTAATATTAACTCTTAATACCCCAAAGTTGCATAATTAAGTGTTTTATTCAATGCTGAGTTACATAACTGTTTCTCAATTTTCTGTCTTTGTTCTACAGAATGGTAAATAAGGCTGGCCATCTCTGGAAAGGCCATTGATCCGCCTCATGTAAAGTATGCTCAGTTCCTTTCCAGTGGTGTAAGTATCCTTCTCAACTCTTCCTGTCAGTCCCTCTAGTAATGTTAGGTGATTAGAACTGTGATAACAAGTGCTTTTAGAATTCGAAGAATTCGTTTCGATGACATTTATCTCTTTATGTGTGGGGTGGATGTTTAGTTGCTTCGGCTTGTGTGGGGATCAGGACAGGTTGGTGGAAGGTGGTACTCTCCTTCTTCCATATGGGATCAAACGCAGGTTTAACAACAAGCACTTTTACCCTCTGAGTCATTTTGCCAGCCCAAGGTCAAAGAAATTTTTAGGAAACTATTCAAATGGTACATGTTCTTGACTCAAGGTAAAAGGAGTGTAATCATATGGGGAGGAATGAGGTTTCAGACCTGTGAAGTTTTTGTTTTCTTCTTTTTTACCATTTTTACTTTCAACATTATATTTTAACATTTTTCCATTTAAACATAATTTTTTCATATTTATTATTTCATTAAAAATTATTTTATTTTATTTATATGCATATGTGGGTATGCACAAGCGAGTGCAGGTGCTCAAGGAGGCCAGAGGCCTCCAGAACTGGAGTTATGAGTGGTTCTTAGCTGTTGAATGTGAGTGCTAGGGACCAAGCTCAGGTCTTCTACAAGAACGTAAGTGCCCTTAACTGCTGAGCCTCCTCTCCAGCCCCATATTCATTATTTTTAACTGTTTAATAGTCTAGAAGCTGGTCAGATAGGTGGTTAAATGTTGGTGAGAGCCCCAGTTGCATTCTTAGGAACAAGCAGAATATAAAAAGCATGCTCTCTTAATGCTTGATTTGCATGCAAACTCCTAAGGATACCATAGCCATTTCTCTTTTGCTACTGCAGATGGTAACGTAGTTCTTTCTGCCTATTAGCTAATGTTGCTAGCTGGTCTTTGGAGTCAAGGCAGAGAGATACAAATGGAGGTGGTGGTGTTGTGTCAAGAATGTTTTTGTGCTGGAATATGAACTGTAACCACCAGTTCATATAAAATAGGCCTCAGAATAAAAGTATTCCCGGAATTTCAGAAATTAGAGAAGATAAAGGGCCTATTAGCTCATTAAGTGCATCTTTAGCGTCTAGTGCAGAGTGCCTTGAGCCTAAGTAATTTCTAAAATTTGGTGGAGTCTGTTTCACTTAAATTTCTTCTGTTTTGGTTGACAGTTCTATAATCTAATAAGTAGACATTAAGATTGGTTTTATTTATTATTTAGGTTTTTCTTTGAAACCCCTCCTCCACCCCTCAACACACACATACATTGATTCTGTGATTTAGTGCAGTCTCTGGAGGAGATCCAGATGATAAGACTGTCGCCTGAGTTTCTGCTGAGTAGCTGTGCCCTAGCAAAGGCACTTTATCTTCGGGACTCAGCCCCTCCCACCCACCCGCTTGCTTGCTTGCTTGCTTGCCTGCTTGCTGCTTTCTTTGTCTTTTTCTGTTTCTTTTCTCCCCCGCCCCCACCTTTGATTTTTGAGAATGGAGTTTCCCTATGTCTAAAATAGCCTGGAACTTGCTCTGTGTCTCAGGTTAGCCTTAAACTCACAAACATGCTGCCGCATCCTCCTGAGTGCTGGGATTATAGGTGTGTACCACCACATCTCTCTGGCTCTTTGACACCAAATTTTTATTCCTCTGTCTATAAACTTTAATATAGTCTTTCTTGTATATAGTGGAAATAAAGAGATGATCAAAATAGAATTTCACAAATCACACAATTCATTGGCACACAAAGAAACCCCTCTGCTTAGGTTCTCAGTTCTGTTTTGTTTTTTGAGACAGGGTCTTGTGTATCCCAGACAGCCCTCAAACTTGCTACATGGCCAAGGATAACCCTGAACTCCTAATTCCCCTGCCTCAGTCTCCTGTGTCACCACACCTGGAAAGGTTTATAGTTCTTGAGGAGTGGGTAAGTAATATGAACAAACCTCAGAGGACTGTACTTAAAGTACAGCTGTGGTGCATCTTAACTACACAGTGAGTTCCTAAATTACTGAAGCTTAGTTGTTCAGTTAGTGGAGAAGTAAAGCCTGTGACCCAGGTGTGCATTACAGGAGTGATAACTTCACTTGATCCTCACAGTAGAGAGCTGTGAAGTCACGAGGGGACACATAGAGACCACCCCGAGTGACTGCTGACGCTCAGCCCCAAACAGAACATGTGTCACCTCTCCAGCCTTCCAAGGCCCAGAACTTTGAAGAGAGGGAGTAGAAGGACTGTGGGAGCCACAGGATAGAGAGGAGTGCAGTGGGATGCTGTCCTCTGTGACAGGAACACAGTAACTAAAGAATGTATTGCCACATGAAAACAGCAATAAGGGTTTTTTGTTTTGTTTCCTGTGTTTTCTTTGTTTGTTTGTTTATTTTTAGCACTTGATGCTGGAGGGCACTGTTAAATATTGGCAGGTGAAGCTACAAAGCTTTCAAAATGTCTGTCAAACTTAAATTTTTTGAAGGCTAGTACTTCTAGTCAGCAACTTACTACAGGGTCTGGGAAGGTTTAATGGAACTTGCCTAAAAGAAGGGAGGGTTCTCAAGTGGATAGGTGTTGACTCCAGATTCCCATACGTAGGACTCTGATGATAATCTCAGTACTTGGGACGTGAAGGCAGAAAGAGCATGTGTCCGAGACCAGCCTGAGCTATTGTAGCAAGGCTGTGTCTCAGACATGCTGAAACAGCAAAGTACCTTACCCTCCAAGAGTGAATGGAGGAGCTTCATGAGCTGCGTCCTTGAGATGATGAACATCAGCTCTGCTGTGCCTTATAGACGTATCTGTCGTGTATGGCAGTGTTTGAGATTATCTTAAAGCTGCGTAACAGATTATCCTCCAAACTGCACAAAATAGAACTCAATCCGTGCTAATTTAAAAAATACTAAAGTGTGATTGACACACTGGAATATAACTGCTTATCATAAAACCCTTTTATTAGGAAAGGGACATTGACACATGGTCTGTAGTCATAGACTCTTCTTAGGTTTTAGTCAGTTTACCTAATCATTTGAATTATAGGATCATTTTACATGAAGCTCAGTTCCCTGTAAAGCATTATTTCTTACTTACTCTTACATGTCGTTGTCTTACTCTGAAGCTACTTCTCTGATGGTAGTAATAATCAAGAAAGGGAGCAGTGTATATAAATCGTAAGAAGGCCTGGAATGTTTGAATCATCCTACAGTGACCACACAGGGCAAAGTGGGTTCTGCCTAGTCATTCTGGATGAGATAAAAACAGCAAAAATAATCTGAGAGAAAACTTTGTTTGTCAAAAAACTTAACTATTGATGCTTTACCATCCGTGTCATTTTTTCCCCTATAATTTCAGCGCTCATTCATTGTTTCTGAATGCCTTAGCCAGACTCTTCCATTTTCCATCTTTGGAATATCATTTAAAAAGGTTTCTCCCAGGCCTTGTGGCTTATTAGAAAGATTTTAGGTATTATTGCAAAATACAGTTAATATCTCAAAATGTACTGTGGTCTTACAGTATCAGTTTAGGATTTAAGCCGTAAGTCCTGAACTGAATTGTTCTTTTCTATTTTAATCTTTGTCTTTATTATTTGAGTGTCAAAATTCTTACATTATTTTCAAATACTGTTAGCTGGAGCCTGCATTCAAATTAGTAACTTAAAGCAAAACTTCCTTCCCCCTCTCCTGTGAATGATCTTCATGCGTGAGAAAAGTAACTTAGCCCCTCCATGTCATCTTCTTTTGTCATGTAAGGATTGCTGGCATTATGGTCCTAGATGACCTATATAGGTTGCTTGCTGCTGTTATTTTATGAAGCTGTGCTTGCAGTAGGTAAATTATGAGAAGTACAAATGGAAAATGGCATAATATATCCCGCCATGTGAATTGATGCACATCGGCATAGTGTTCTCAATGTCCACCAAAGCTTCTAATCGTGTGTGTGTGTGTGTGTGTGTGTGTGTGTGTGTGTGTGTGTGTGTGTGTTTGTGTTTTCGGTGTCATGTGCACGGTGTGATCCTGCTCAGGACGTTGTTGTCCTTCTCTGCAACTGTGACCTCTGCTTTAGCTCCCTTGGCAGCAGGGGCTGTTCTTGGTACAAGTTACAGACATCCATTTAAACACAGTGAAGTGTAAAGGGAAGTTGATTGTCCCACCAAACGAAAGAAGAGCAGGACTCTAAGCGCTTAAGAATTCCAGGGACAGCAATAGGATGCTGCAGGGCTTTCCCCTTGTTCCCTGCATTTTTTGGTTATCTGCTTTATTCTCCCCCAGCTCCTGCTTCATGAAAGTCTTCCTGTGGTTTAGCATAGTTACACTTACTGTCCATCTTACCAAAAGTCTTCCTGTGGCTTAGCACAGTTACACTTACTGTCTCTCTTACCATAGTCTAAGTAGAACGTTTTGAAGAGAGCCAAGTTTTCATTCCTGTGGTAGCCTGTTCACCAGAAGTTGGGAAGAGCTGACCCAAGAACATGTGCTTAGAAATGATTAGGTGTTCTGGACAATCAAAGTAAGGGTGGACCCTATTTCCCCCTTTATGATATTGGAATAAAAGTGGTTTCCTATTGTTAATGGATCCTAAGTGGTATAAAATATTTTGGATACTGTGAAATTTTATGCTAATAGACAGTGTTGTGTCATACTAGAGGGAGGCTTGAAGAACAGTGCATGACTTAATGATCTGCACTGACTGAACAGGATAGGAAAATATGGTTAACTTTGCTGCACTAAGATAAAATAGATCCTAAAGTTAAGTATCTAAGGGAAGAACAGTTTATGAAATACTTTGATTGGATGAGGACTAAAGATACCAAAACAAGCCTTTTATTTTCAAGGGAAAGTAACTATGAAGATGGAAAAATAACTATGAGAAGAAACTGAAATTTTCCAGGCCAGTAAATTCAGGGGTAAATTATTTTGGTTTGGCAATTATTTAAAAACAAACAAACAAAAAACGGAGCCATAGAGGTAGCTCAGTGGTTAAGAGTGTGAACTGCTCTTAAAGAGTACTGGATGTTTATGTTAAGACAGGTCTTAGTAAGTGACAAGATGTCCTTGAACTCAGTCTGTTGACCAGATGGTCTTAGACTTTCTGAAAGGTACAAAAGTATCCTAAGCCTCAATTTCCTTAACAGTTCATAATGTGACATTAAAACAAAACAAATAAATCGTATCTACCATAGAGACTTGCTAGGAGGATTAGGTGAGGTTATATGAAATTCTTGCCCAATTTCTTAGTAAAAGTGACTGTTCAATTGGATTTTTCTACAGTACAGGCAGGGATCGGGGGAGAAATAGTAAGCTGTACAACAGGTTTAGGGGACTGGCCTACAGCACATTTGTCTTTAATAGATAAGAAAATTTCTTGACCTTTGTTTCTCTTAGTAATTGTTTATTTCAAGGCTACTCCATGCCAATTATATCTATCACTAGAAAATACAAATTAAAATAGAGATGGTTATCACTTTCAAAAATCCTGAATTCAAAAGTCAGATTTTAAGGGTCAGAGAGATGGCTCAGCAGTTGAGAGCACTTGATGTGTTTGCAGAAGACCCAGGTTGGGTTTCAGCCTCCACATGGCAACTTACAAAACTGTTTGTAACTCCAGTTTCAGGACATATATTGCCCCCTTCTGGCTGCTTCTGGCACTGCATGCATGTGGTGCTCATACATTCATGCAGACTAACGCTCAATACAAAATTACAAACATATAAATCTTTTTTAAAGTCAGCTTTTATAAATTAAAAAAAAAGTAATTCAAAGAGGGACAGGGTGTTTTTATGATGTGGTTAATGTCTTAAAATACTAAGTTTCTCTCTAAGAAAACATTTTCTGGTGTGCTACAGTGTCTTGTGCTAGTTAAGGTGAAAACATGTAGAACCAGTTTTCAAGATATGAATAGCTCCAATTGGCTGGACACATGAGGGATCCCTTCAGAGAGCATGCTGCAGAGATGAGGCTCACAAGACTTCTAAGAAGTAGAAGCAGTGCTTGGTGTGTTGTAGTACTGCTCTTATCCTCCTCTGAAGTATTTGTATAGTTACTAGCATTCACTTAGACTCAGCCAAGCCAAACAGTCTTCACTGAATGACCTTAGAGTTCTTTGTCAGTTTTGCTGATATTTGGAAAATCAAGATAACACAAGTGTTTCCAGCAATTTCCCATTAATATGCTAGTACACATCAATATATTTTGAAATTGAAAGAAAAAAACTGTACATAATCACATAGTCTGTGCCTGATGCACTATGTGGACTTTACCTGATAAATGGGTCTTTTTGACATAATTAATATTTTGCTTCCAAATTTCAATTGGTTACCAAAACTGAAAAACATAAATTTTATTCCATTATAAGTTGGGTTTTATGTTATAACTGATACACTCCTACTAAACTCAGAATCTGTACCAATCCAAGTCACAACAAACACGTCTGTTAGGACTCGTTTCTTTTTCTTTGTCTTTGTCATTGTTGTTTTGTGTGTGTATGTGTGTGTCTGTGTGTGTCTGTGTGTGTGTGTTACTAATATGTGTATGAATGCATATGGAGGCCAGAAGTGGACATTGGGTGTCTCCATCGGTTGTGCTCCACCTTATTTTTTGAGACAGAGTCTCTCACTGAAACTACAGCTCACTGATTAGCTTGACTGGCTGGTCAGCAAGCCCCAAAGATCTTACCTCTACTTTTCCAGTGCTAGAACTCCTGTCCTGTGCTGCTGCACTCAGCTTTTGCATTGGTGCAGGAGGTTGAACTTAGACACCCCTGCTTACACAACAGATCTGTCTGTCACGTGACTGAGCCATCACCCTATCCCTTATAATTTTATACTCAGTGAAGTGAGCTGGTGCTGAGATCAAGCCTCTTCTGCTGAGGATTCTTGATGGTGAAATGTTTTTGTTAGTTAACAATGAAGGCACTTCATTTGTATCCTTTTCTCCTCCCTCCCCTCCCCCCCCCCCCCCCCCAGTTTGCTGGAAACCATGTCTCACTATACAGATGAACCCAGATTTACCATAGAACAGATAGATCTGCTCCAACGTCTTCGGCGTACTGGGATGACCAAACATGAAATTCTCCATGCATTAGAAACTTTGGACCGTCTTGATCAAGAGCATAGTGATAAGTTTGGAAGGAGGTCCAGCTACGGGGGAAACTCATATGGGAACAGTACCAACAATGTTCCAGCATCTTCCTCTACAGCCACAGCTTCCACGCAGACCCAGCACTCCGGAATGTCCCCATCACCCAGCAACAGTTATGATACCTCCCCACAGCCTTGCACTACCAATCAAAATGGAAGAGAGAACAACGATCGATTGTCCACATCCAATGGGAAGATGTCACCATCTCGATACCATGCAAACAGCATGGGTCAGAGGTCATATAGCTTTGAAGCCTCAGAAGAGGACCTAGATGTAGATGATAAAGTGGAGGAATTAATGAGGTTAGTTACTTTGCCTATTCTGAATTCCCCCCAAACATCTATGTTTTTAAGATTGTTTTTAAATAATAGCCTGTATTTCAGAAACTTACCAATAAGAACGATGGTTTCTCCCTCCCTTCTTTGGAATTGAAAGTAAAACTTGAAACTGTGGTTTTAGATCAGATTTTTTTTTTTCTTCCCTACTTCAGCTCTTTCACTGTGTGATGAGGCTTTTCTAGTCTCTTGATTTGTCAAAGGGCTTTCTCTATTTATGGCTTTAGCAGACAGAAGTTCATTTAATCCAATTCTTAACTTTCATTGTAATATTTTTTCTGAGTGATAAGATAAATTTACCATGATGTAGAATACATACACTTTTCAATTTTCCTTGCATCATTTCAATCAGTGCAACAACTGATTCAACAGTTTGAACAACTATTGGGTTAGAAGCAATTTTCAATAAGAAATGTAGATGCCATCCTGCCCCTAGAAAGCTGAAGTTCTAATTTTAGCAGTAGGTGCAACACCCACATGCACTCCATACCTCAACAGTTGCCAAGTAAGCATGTGCACTTAGAGTTTAAATACAAAGAAAAGCCTCCTTTTAACCAAGGTAATGAGGACTTTGTAGCAGACCTGGTTCACTTTGAGGGTAACAGACATGTGTTTTCCATCCTGTGTCCAGAACTAGGAACTTCTTTAACACATGGTTTAACACATGGTGTGGGCTCAGTATGTTAGCTGAGTAGATAAATTTGGCCTAACCCATAAGGATATTCTCTTTTGAAAGAAGGATTTGGAGCTGGTTCAGGGGATAAAGGTGTTTGCTGCCAAGCCAGAGGACATGAGTTCCATCCCTGGAACCCACACAGTGGAAGGAAAGATCCAGCTCCCCAGAGTTGTCCTCTCACTACAAGCATGCCATGCAGAGGTACTCCTGCACACATGTACATACACATATAGTCAGTAAGTGAATAATTTTTAATTTTTTAAGATAAAAATTGACACGTATTTTATTTAAAGTTGGGGAACCAGGAAACGATATCAAAAAAGACATGTCTTTAATCTGGTTAAGAATATAAGCTGGGTGTGGTCACTTATGCCTGTAACCCCAACGTTTAGAGGGCTGAGGCAGGAAGATGGTTGTGAGTTCAAGGCCAGCATGGTAACTTCTAGGCTTGTCTGGCCTACAGGCTGTGGATCTTTCCAAAAAGCATCAAAAGAAAAACAATGCAGATGAGGCGGACTTTGGCAAATATAGTAATACCTTAGGGTGCAGCACACGTTTTCAAAGGCTGCACATTCTACACTGTATGGTTAGAATCAGAGAGTTTTTACAGATCTTTACAAACAGAAATGACAAAAGCATTGTCTTCGGTAGAGTTAGGCTGTTGTGTAAAAATGATTGCTTTGGGCTGGAGAGATGGACTCATTAGTTCAGAGCACTTGTTCTTGCAGAGAACCTGAGTTTGGGTCCCAGCACCGACTTGGTAGTTCACAACCATCCATAACTCCCATTCTAGGAGATTTGAAACCCTCTTCTGACCTCTGCAGGCCCCAGACATACATGTGGTACACATACATATGTACAAGCAAAACACTCATGCACATAAAATAACCAAAATTTTTAAAAAAGGTGAGAGGCTGCAGATAAATTAGTTACAGTTGATAATGAACAGAATTGTAGACTTATTGAAGGTAAAAACAAAAGTTGTAACTGAGTCCTGAAGATTTTCTGACATCGAGACAGAATGACAGTGGCTTGACAGTGCTGTGTGAAGACCCATCCTGCAACACCTCCGTGAGAAGACAGCCTTAAACACACAGCCTCTTCTGAGTTTGTTTTCAGGGTAGAGTTTCCACACATGGAATCCTTGGCTGCAGGGACCGTGGGGTACACGTAATGAAGAATATCACACCTCAACCACAGTCAGTGTTGTCAAGCTTTTAGCTCTCTGAATGAAATACAAGAGATCAGTGTTGGCTCATCAGTTATTAACACAGGTGTCCAAAGCTCTGCTGCTGGTGGTGACCTTCTTAGTGCTGAAGCTTGAACCCGGCCTTTATCTTTCACTGAGCCTTGGCTGTAGGTGGTTTTGGAAACTTAGCATCTATCATCGTTTAGTTTAAAAAGGAGAACCACTTGGGCAAATAAGTTACTTTATTTGTTGAAGTTTCGTGAGATTGTAATTATCCTGAGTAGAGAAGATAGCAAAATAGCATTTATTTGTTGAGGTGCTGGCTTGTTCTGTTGTGCACACTCACGTGGGTGCAGTCTCAATGGGTGTAGTGTGTGTTTCATCTGTGTGCTCTTCATTGTTGTGTAGTTATTAGGACACTTTCTTCCTCCCTTCCTCTGCTTCCTGCTCAGAACAGCTCCTTTGACATTTAGTCAGAGTCCTCTAGACCTTTGGTACCCCTAGTCCTTCACAACTGAGCTTTCTTCCACTCCAGCTTTGCTCAAATGTGCCCCTTCTCACCGTTTTCAAGTTTGCAGAGGGTAACCCTTCTTAGGACCCAGGGGGAAGTTGATTGAATGGTGCTCACATGACGTGTGCAGTCCCAACAGCCATGCTGGGTGCTTGATCAGAGAAGCTGAGTTCATGAAAATTAATAATTTGCTCAAGAATTTGATTATTGGGCAACTGAGCCTGCTTATATCCCATGGCTTTATTATCATTGTTTTGCTGGTATATTTTATCACTGACATTATTTATGCTTACAGATTAAATAAGGCTTTGGGAAAGGTAATACATACAATTCTTCAAAACAGTGTGAATTGCCTTACTGGACTTGCTCTCCTCCTTCCCTGACATGATATCTGCTACTTCCAATCAGTCACTTACTAAACAATGAATTTTCATTGGTGAGATATTAGAGAATGTTTCAAACAGTAACTCTTTCTGAGTATTCTGTGTCTGTCTAGTGATATACTGTCCTTGCTGCTTACTCAATACTGGTAACATGACAGTGACCTGGAATTGGTGGGTTCTAGTAGGAAGCATGGATACCTGAGGGCCTTCCTGCCTCCTGTGCTATGTGTAAAACCCTCTTCCTACTTGCCCACCACCCCAACCTGCAGGTACCTCACCCTAAGATGTGCTTTGCAGATTTTATAATTCAGTGAATCTATATTACAATATATAATGTGAAGGTATATAATGGAGATTCTTGTGTGTGTGTATGTGTAGCTTCATCAGATTATAACTGTACTCTTGATCATTTGTTAAAGAGTCAGAAATTATCTTTTCTAGTTTTGAATTGGGGTTAAAAAAAAAAAAGAAAGAAGAAAGCCACACTAACATAAATTCTCTGTAAATGGTTGAATGTACCACTTTAGGAAGGACTGAAAGCCAACTCATTTTACATTAGGACATCTTAAAAGGCCTATTAGTACGTAAGTATATGCATAGGAATATGTGCCTGCATCTGCTAATACATTAGAATATAGCAGTGTTTTCCTGCAGTCATGTGTGTATTATGAGATAATGTAAATGAGGCTTATTGGAATTAGTAATGCTGTACATTAAGCATGTTGCTCTATACCACCCAGACAGGACATTTTGTTAGTATTTTGTACAAAATTCTGCAAGTTCATTCCAAGTTGGTTATATATATGCCTAACACTAAAACATAGGTCGAGCATCCTTGAGCCATGGTGTTTTAAAATTAAAAACTTCTGAGCACTCTGTATCACAAGTGAAAAATTCCATAATTCAATATATTCCTAGGCACAGAGTTATTTAAAATACTGTCCCAAGTTACATTTAGTCTCTATATAATTATGTAAAACATAATTGAATTTTGTGTTTATACTTGATTTCTGCCCCTAAAATATTTCATTATAAATATGAAAATAGTCCCAAATTTAAAAGAAAATCTGAAAAGGCTTTTGGTCCGATAACCTCAGTGGGGGCTCTCAGCCTGTATTTACTTGTCAGGCAGGATGTTTATGCTCTTCTATAAGAACGTAACAGCACTAAATGGTGGTGCCCTCTCCCTCTGTCTTCTGCATATAGAACAGCTCTCTCTTTAATGTTCTCTCTTAAAACTGTGCTCTGTATCTGCACAGGGAGAAGGTCATGAGTGTCTTTCAACTGTGAAATACACTGTGATGGCTTCATCTTGGGGTGACTTTGAGCTAGCTCCCTTTACAACATTCAGAGAAATGCTGAGGGTGTGTTAACTCGGGGAGTATGAGTCATCTTAAAGTGTATCATTATAAAATATGAGCCCTTAATATGCTTTCTTCCAGAAAACAAATCAGTGTCATTTTGAATCACCATAAATAATCTCTCCACCCTGATGTGGAAAACATAAATGTACTTGAAAATAAGAATTTAAAGCTGTTATATAAATTATTTAGATCAGATTTTCCATTTTACAGCCTTTAATTTCTAGAAATTTTTCACTCATTAAACAAATTAAGTTTTATTATATGAAAAATCCATGCTGAATATGACAGAATCTTTGTTCTAAAGACCTTTCCGGGCCAGTAGGCTAGATGGGCTATAAAGGATCGTGTCCACCATACTACAATTGAAATGTTAAGAGTTAGCTTTGTTAAAAGAGATCTTTCTTTGTAAGCTATGATAATCAGAGAGAACTCTCTAGATAGATGACAATTACTTCGTGTCTTTTGAAAAGGTAATCAGAAAGCTAGGTGTGATGGTGGTACTCTGGAATCCGAGTACTTGGGAGGTGGAGGCGGGAGGCTTGCTGTGAGTTTAAAACAGCTATGTAGCAAGACCAGGCTCAAAACAAAACAAAAAGCAAAGAGCATTAGAATCAGGACAGGGAGGTGGTGCTACTTAGATCCCAGCACTCCAGAGACAGAGGCAGGAAAACCTCTGGTTCAAAGTGATCCTGGGTTAATGCAAGACCGCTGCCTCATGGTCCTATTCTCATATACATACATATGTGAAGTTTTTAACAGTGGTTTGTCAAAAAGGCATTCCTGATGAGTTCTTTCATATATATTAGGAAGGATAATAGTGGAGAGTTTAACTAGTTTAAAAAACAGGGCAGTGGGCAGTGATGGTTAGGAAGGGAGCACTCCATCCTGCTGTAGAAGTCCACCAGATGAACACAGTGGCGTGATTTGAAAACAGTAGCAGGAAGAAGTGGCATGCGCTTCAAGTGCCTCAGTTGAGATCAAGGGGCTGCTTATGTTGGAAGTTAAGAGTGAAACCAGAGAAATAATTGCCTTGCTCTTTATTGTAATTCACCAAGACTTAAGGAGTCTTGAGGCATGTGAGATATTGTGGTGGAGTGGCAGAAGAGACTCATTCTCTTTAGGTAAGATGTCAAATTTTCAGCAAAGGGAGGAATATGGAATAGAAGACAGAGAGGGGACGAAGACAAAGAGCCAAGCAGCCCAGTAGAATGAACTGGACCGTGAAGGCAAGTGATGTTACTGTTTTTGCAAATACCCAGCGAACCAAGCAAACAGGCACTCTCCTACCGTGACTTCAGAGCACTTTGTCCATGGTCTAAGATGTGAACTTCAGTCTAACAGTTACAGTTGATCATTTGTTTCTTCTTTCCTTTGGATCCTGTCTGACGGTTTCATAGAAATAATAGTGTGTGTTTATCCGATACATTTACAATTTCAAAACTTTCTCCTTCAAAGAAAATTTCTTTTGCACATATTATTTGCATGCATATGTATGTATTTATATCATTCAGTTTTTTTTTTATTTTATTACCTGGAGGAACATTTTAAAGACCTTTTTTTGTCAGTGCTGGAGATTTTACACATGGTCTTGTACATGCTAGGGAAGCATACTGCCACAAGCTATTTCTTAAAACCCTTTGAATTTGGAGATAGGAGGTTGACCAACAGGAATGGAGAGGAGGAGAGGGAGGGGCCAACAAGAGTAGAGAAGGGGAACAGGAAAGGACTAGCAGGAGTTGAGAAGGGGAGAGGGAGAGGATCAGAGAGAGTGGAGAGAGAATGGGGGGGAGGTCATGGCAGCCAGGTGACTGGATCAAAGTGCATTGTACACATGTGGGAAAATGCCATAGTGAGACTCATTATTTTGCACAGCTAATGCACACTAATTATAGAAATGAAAAAAACCTTTGGAAGGAGTGTGTTAATGTTCTTGTTTTAACAAATGGTGAAACCAGAGCACAGTTTTGTTAAGTGGCTTTCCCTCACATGTTTTTGTCTTTTACGGAGTGGAGGGCTGGAGAGTGAGACCAGAGGAGTCTTAGGATGCCGGCCAGGCATCTAGGCTCTTAGCCACATCCCAGTCTTGTCTTGTTTTTCTTTTTTTTTTTTTTTTAATTGTTTTTCAAAAGCTATCTATGGTAAAGCAGTAAAGAATGTGTGCTTAAACTTATTGTGGATACTTTAGAGACCTGCATAATATATAAGAGTGTATTCTTGGCGGTGGTGAGTGGGTTGCTGCTTTCTAAGCATTGGGGACTCCTCCTGGCCTTTAATAATGCCATACTGCAAGGCTGTGAGTAATTCACATACTGGTTACGTAGTTGAGTGTTATCTGTTCTGTGTGATTTAGTGTCTGCTGTAGGTGCATTTGATTTCAAATGAGTTGGTTTAAATTTGATTGTAAATTATTAGTCAAGAAAATACCATTGGCTCATTTTGCCTACAAAAGTACATTTTAAAATTTAATCTGAACAATTATTCTCAAATACAGTTTCTTTTTCCAAGATCATTTGGTATGTTGAAATGCAATAGTTAGCCGGGCAGTGGTGGCGCACGCCTTTAATCCCAGCACTCGGGAGGCAGAGCCAGGAGGATCTCTGTGAGTTCGAAGCCAGCCTGGTCTCCCAAGCGAGTTCCAGGAAAGGCGCAAAGCTACACAGAGAAACCCTGTCTCGGAAAAAAAAAAAAAAGAAATGCAATAGTTTATATAAAATTTTCAACTTAATTTTGTAGTTATGTCAGAAGACAAATGGTTAGGTTTGTGTACAAAAGCCATCTGAAATAGTTACTGCTAAAGTTGCCTCTCGCTCATGATTGGTACAGAGACAGGCATTTTGAGAGAAACATAGTCAACATGTAGATTGGAGTCTAAATAAGACTGAAATTTTAAATATTACATTAGGCAGCTAAAGTTTTATTTTCTTACTGCTTGATTAGGATTTCTATCAATAACTCAGGGATATTGTAGAGCTATGTATTAGGTACTCACTATCCCATCTCTACTCTTTTTCCAAAATTCCACACAGCAGGGACGTGGCCCAGACAGTGCTGAGCCTGCTGCACAGGAATGAGGAACTAAGTTTACTTCTTCAGCACTCACATAAAAAGTCAGGCACTGGTGGTATGTGCCTTTGGCCCTGAGGGGATCCCTGCAGCTCATTGCCAGCCAGTCAAGCAAACTAGTGAACTCTGGGCTCAGAGACAAACAGGGACTCACATGTGTTCACAGGCTACGTGCACAGGTACAGCTCCACAGGGAGCATGGCACCCCCCTGCAGAGTGCAGAACCCTTCCAGGTGAGGGGGCTGAAAGACCTGTCTAAATTAAATCGCAGGTTAGTACCATGTTCTGATAGGATTCTTTTGTTTCTTCTCCAATCTATAGTGAGACTTGAGCCCCTATGAAATTTGTGGTTCTTTCTCAAAACAGGTTTTAAAGGTTTGTGATGCTTTTGTCTTAGATCAAGGGTCAAAGGTTCTACTGTGAATAGCTAGTGGTTAACGTTTTTAGACTTTGCCAAGAGGCAAAATTGAGGCTGTAGTAGAGACACTGTACAAGAGAGAAAACTGGGAATGGCAGCACACAGCTACAATCCCAGCACTCAGGAAGCTGAGACTAGGTGACCAGTAAACTCAAGGCCAGTGTGGACTAATAGACTGTGTCTCAGAAAACTGAAAATGAGAGAGAGAGAAAGAGAAAAATGGCCACAGCTTTTCTTGACAAAAATCCAACATGGAACTTGTAATCTTAGCACGAAGAGACTGAGATGGGAGGATTGCCTCAAGTTTAAGCACCACCTGGACCAAATAGTTTCAGGCTAGCCTAGCAAGTGAGTCCCAGTCAGGCAGTGGTGCATGCATTTAATCCCAGCACTCAGGAGGCAGAGGCAGGAAGGTAGTCAAAGCTAGCCTGGTCTATAGAGCAAGTTTAGGACAGCCATGGCTACACTGAGAAAGTCTGTCTCAGTAAAGGGGGGGGGGGGGGGGGGAGGAAAAGGGAGAGAGGTAGAGAGAGAGAGAGAAGGAGGAGGAGGAGGAGGAGGAGGAAAGAAAAGATTGAATCCCTGTCTCAAAAACTGAAAAAAAAAATTCAATATAGAATTGAAATAATTGTATACAGTTTGGGGGGTTATACAGTATTTGCAAAAATAAAGGATGCTTTTTAAAAAATTTATTTGCAAAAAATTATTTGTCTATCTGAGAAAGATTATGTTTGTGGCTTATATGAGAGCAGATGGCAGATTGACTTCAGCCGAGGCCCTTAATCTGTTGACCTTGTTTAGATAATAAGCTACCATGATTCTATGTCAGTTTTCATCTTGAACAAGAAATAGTGTTCTGGTTTTATAGTCTTATAGCTCTGGTTTAATTTTTATTTATTGTTTGTTTTGGTGAAAGAATGAGTTGTTCTTTGTCATACTTACAAATGTCTGTTCTATGATGGTGTGATGAATTTTTAAATAAAGTTTGTAATGGACCATGAGTATATAATACCAAGGTTAAATAATATAGTTTTTAGTATTAACTCTTCTATATACTTATTATATGTAATTGGAAATTAATAAATACTTTTAATATGAAACTGTTAATATTTCAAACCATCCCACATTCTTTTGGGGGGGCGCTTATACAGAAGGGAGGGAGAGGAAGCAGCTGAGAGTGTTTCTTACAATACTAATTATTTCAGTTGTGAGAATGGTGTTGATTTCTGCCCCGGAAGCATTTCCAAGGTTTTAAGATAAGTGTCATGTCTACAGCTCCTCCATTAACCCGCAAACCCACAATCTACTTACAGCTGATTTTCATTGCTATTGCTTTTTATTTTTCCAGGGCTTCTATATACGATTTATTCCCCAATAATGAGAACACACATACCGCATATGGCAGCCTTGTTCCTAATTTAAATTATACACAGCACGCAATTAATGGTCCTCCTACATGAGACTTGTATCCACAGTGGCATTCACTGAGGTGTCTGTCTGATGGTGTGACGTTTCAGGACTGGAGTATTTGGTGTTTCTTGGTTTGTTGTAATTTCATATTTTCACCCAAGTTTAGTCTGTTTCCCTTTTATTTTTGTGTCCTTCCTCTCTGTGTTCTCCCCACCTCTCGGCTTCACCTTTCTTTTAGCAAAGATGAGGATTTCTACCTTCAACATACATTGTTGGTCTTGTCTTCTGTTTTTGTTAGGAGGGACAGCAGTGTGATAAAAGAGGAAATCAAAGCCTTTCTTGCCAATCGGAGGATTTCCCAAGCAGTTGTTGCACAGGTAACAGGTAAGAGCCGGAGAGCCCTTTATTCTAGAATCATGTCTCGTCTCTGCCATCTGTGCAGGTGTTGGGATATTGCTTACAATTCCATGCTGCAGCCCTGTCAGCTTGGGCATGGTAACAGAAGCCTGGCTTTTAAACCAGTGCCTCTGTTACTGGGACATGCTCCACTGATCTTTTTTAAATTTGTGGTAGTAAATTTTGTAATGTTAGTAATAAGAAAAAAAATCCCTGTTTTGTAATTGAAAGGGAGATGCCGTTTCCTTTTGATTATGATAGCGCCTGCCTGTGAGACATGCACATCAGCTGCTGTCTGTTTGCAGTCCTCTAAATCAAACCCAGGACTTCACCCATAAAAAGTGACTCGTGAGGAAAAAGCAGGTTGTGGGAGTCTTTGTTTTCCTTTTTTATTTTGGGGGTTTGTTGTTGTTGGGGCTTTGGTTTTGTTGTTGTTTGTTGTTTGTTGTTTTTTCTTGAGACAGGGTGGCATGCAGTTGAGGCTGGCCTCAAACTCACTCCGTGGCTGATAATGACCTTGACCTCCTGATCCTTTTGCAGCCACCTCCCAAGCACTGGGATATATGCACCACCATCCCCTACTGAAAGTTCTCTTTTGAATGACCTTCTCTGTATGTGCAAGCTTTGCTCACCCCCTCCTGAGAAGATGAGGATCAGCATTGTCTTTTTGTTGTTGTTCTTTATATACCATCCCATTCTCCACCCAACCCAGACATCACTCTGACATGTGGTATATATGTGTCATTCTCTATCCAGATCACACTTTTCAAATGGAACTATTGAATCAGGGTAGGTGTGTCATCACTGTTGGTGTGTGCTCTTCCTTAGTGCTAGAGGAACCAGAAATTCTTCCTGTATGTTTACGTTTGCTGTGTTGTTATACTTTCTGCACTGACAGTTACAATAATTATTACCACCACCACCCCTTTTAGCACACGGCTGCAAACTTATGCCTTGGGGCTTCTCAGGCCCCTGCCTCAGTTTTCATACTTTGTGGTTTCAGATTGGCATCTGAACTCCTCCAGCTCTGATGTTCCTTCTGTGGTGGAAATGCTGGTACATGCTGAAGCAAATGTTCTTAAGAGGTTGTTCTTGCTCATTAATTGGATTAAAAATGTAACTTCAGAGCTAAAAGTATTAAATTCCATTCCCTATACCTAATGTCAGCCAACCCTTTATGATATGTATGCATACATGCAGATGTATATATTTTACCAATAATATGCTTTTATAAACAATGTCTTTGTAACTGGTAAAAGACTTTTGAACGTTTCCTTCTATGTAGAAGTCTTAATGGTAAAGAAAGGTGTGTGGATTTAATTATTTAACTTTTTAGGTATTTGCCAGTAGGATGTGTAAGATAAATTACTCATCTTAATCTTTAAAAAACTGAGTTACAGTGTTGAACACACTATGAGGGCAAACTGTGCAGGTGTTACTGAAACTCATGATGTGGTAGATTATGCCGTGATTGGATGTTTTCTTTTTGTGCCTTTACTTTAGCCTCTAGGACTATAAGCAATATATGTTCTGGTTTGCAAACCTGGGGGGGGGGCAGACAAATTTGTAACATTATATCGATTGCAAGGTTGATTTTGTTCAGAAGAGAATATTTCTGAGTATTGAATATACTGAATCTTGAATCATCTTATACATGTGTGCGTGTGTGCTAGGGTGCGTGCGTGCATGTGCATGTGTGACTTGAGACAGCTTGAGGAACTCAATTCTCTCCTTCTACTATGTGAATCCTGGGGTCAAACTCACCTTGTCAGGCTTTATGACAAATTCCCTTACTTTCTGAGCCAGTCCTCGTCTTGGATTTGTAAAATAGTAGTTTTGGATGAGTGTCCAACATTGTTACAAATTGTAGAAAGATACCCTTAAAGGTCTTTCTTATGCCAGACATGAGCATTGTAACATAATGAGTTAAACACCGTATATAAAATATTTCCATTAATACAGTCCAGGAAACAGCAGTTTTGGTGTTAGCTGAAAGCTTGTTAGACATGTAGGAATACACAATATCACCTCTAAATTTACCGAAATAGAATTTACATTTCAGCCAGATCCCCTGAGTGATTTAGGTTGGAGAAGGACTGTTCTAGGAAACTGGTAAACTTTCCAACCAGTAATACCAGTTGGTAGTCATTGATTATCATTGCCTCACTCAATAATACCACCTCCCATTTAGAAAAGGAAGAGGTTTAAGAAAAAGAAAAGAAAAGAAAAGGAAGAGCTGAGATACACTTAGACATTTGTTACCTGTTGTACACATGGCCTTCCTTTCACCACCATAGTGATGGGATATTGTTAAAAATGTCTTCCCCATTTCAGCTTCACCTCACAGAGGTTTTCCTCTTTGTTTCTGTTCCAAAGGATTAAGTCTACGTTTCTGTGAGCCTGCCTTTGGCCCTTCATTGTCTAAAACAAGAAATTTAAAAAAAACAAAACCATTCATATTTTGTGTGTTCTTGCATGCCTGTCACAGTGCATGTGTTGGGGTGAGAGTTTCTTTTTCCTTCTGCCATGTGTGTTCCAGGGACTGAACTCATGTCATAGGCCTTGGCAGCAAGCACCTTTATTCACTGAGCCATCCTGTCAGTCAGGAAATTCTTATAATGCAGTCTCCACATCCATGTTTATTGCTGTCTTCTTTTATGTATATTCACACAGCTGATTTAACTACTTGTAGTTTGGAGAGTCCTGCCTGCTCATTTGCATGCTCCCAAATTCTTGGTTTACCAGGAGACCTTTTCCTCCTTGGCATAGCTCTATCCATTCCTACTAACCACAGCTCATTCTGTTAGGGTGCCATTCTGGCGTTCGCATAGTGACGATCATTAGATTTAATCCTCACTTGAGGGATGCAGTTTCTTCAGAGAGTCTTTCACTGTCCTCTTGGAATATTTCACACCCACCTCGCTAACTGGTAGAGCTGGTTGAGGCGTAAAGGAGCTAGCTGGTTGTGTTTGGCTCAAACCACACGTCAAAAGGTACACTGAGGAACTGTTTCCGGGATGATTGCTTGTTCAACAATACTGTACATTTTTGTGTGTAAGAAAGTTGTAGATTTTTTAGTTTTGTTTTGTTTTAATCTACAAAGCAGGAGAATGAGAAAATTCTTAAGCAGGCTAATTTATTTTTTATCTATTGGCTAACTCACTGAGTTGTGTTTCTCATGTTATTATGGATTAATCACATTTGTGTCCCAGCCTGTCCAGCCAGGAAGCTAACAGAAACAGCACTTCTCATGTCTGGGAAGAACAATGGGTTAGTGAAGCCCTCACAATTGACCCACTTAGGGCAGGTTGAGCCTGGTTAGGAAGCCTTTCCATCCCTTATATCTGGCCATTACCTAGACATGCTTTTCTTTCGTTCTAGAGCAGATTCTCGGAAAGTCATTTGAGTTCAACTCTAATATGTGAAATCAACCTTAAGATAAAAATCAGAGCGGATGGTGCCTAACAACAGAAAATGCTAAATAAAAAAGTGTAGCAAGGTGCAAAATTCCAACACATGTGCTGTTCCAGAAGCAAATGCAGAGGCTGCTTTTTATAGATTTGGAGGGCTTCTATAATAAGATAAACAAGAAGTGCAGGGGTGGGGTCTGTATAAACAATATCCTGCTGATAGGAGAAATGACAGTGTAAACAGGATATAATAACAGTGCCTGCTGAATTCCCAGCATGCTATTTGTAGATTCGGTCACAGTCTCAGCAGCCGCTCCCCCATGGGTGGATTTTTACCTCTGCGAGAGACTGGCCAAGATTCTAGCTTCTCACTACAGTGATAGGGTGGTGAGCATAGCCTTGGCTCTAGTAATAAACACATGCATTTCATATTCACTGTCAGTAAAATGTTTCCTTAGGCGGTTAAGAATTCCGAAAACAAACAAAAAACGTAATGACCTCTGGGGAAAATTGGGCGCACACAGAATAAATGAGTAAATACACAAAGGTTGATACATGTTATCAGCTGAAGAAATATACTAATTGGTGTCATGTCTTCTGGGAAAAAAATGAATACATGGGAGAAGAAAAGAGTTAGCATCTCTGAATTTTAAGAACTTTATTACAGTTGTGTTGATTTGTTTGGGGTAAGCTGATACTGAGTTTGTTCTTTCTGTCAATCATCTTGTGACCCACAGCCTTATTTTCCTTACTTACAGGATGTGGGACTTTGACCAAATAATTGTTCTCTTAGCCTTTGTAACAAAATGTCATAAACTGGGTAGTATACAAACACAGAAATATATTTCTCATGGTTCTGGGGAACAGAAAACCCTGAGCTAAGGCAGGTTCAATACTTGGGGACTGCCTGCTTTTCTGGCTCATACACTACTCCTTCTTGCTGTGTCTTCTCATGGTGGAAGGGGTGAAGGTGCTAATCCTGTTCATGAAGGTCTGCCCACGTGACTTAGTCAGCCCCCTTAAAGGCCCCCACATGTGAGCATCATCACCTTAAAGGCGAAGGTCTCAAACGGCTTGGGGTGGGTATAGACAGTCACACTGTAGCAACTCCACTTTCCCCCCAGTTGTCCAGTTCTAGTCTGCTTTTAAACTACATGTGACACTTGGATCTACTTGGATCTAGCGGTTGCCCTCCCAGCTCTATTCAAACCTCTTCCCTTGTTATTTATCTCTAAAATGAAGAATGAAAATATTATATATGCGTCAACTATTTTGCAGTTGCAAAAAAAATTGTATTGCTCTTTTTCTTAATTACAGAACTTTAGACCAGGTGTTATAAACCAACTAAGATATCAGTTTATATTTTTAAAACTAAACTTTATTCTCTAGAGCAGTTTTTAGTTCACAGCAAGATTGAACATAAAGTTGAGAGACTTCCAAAATACCTTCTGGTCCACCAAGCATACCCAGTCTCCTCCACTGTCACTGCCCACAGTGGCCCATTGGTTGTAGTTAGTGAACCTATGTTGATATGTCGTATGCTAGGAACTAGCACCCCTAGATGATAGGAGGTCCCCTCTTAGTATTGCACATGCCATGGGGTTTTGACAAAGGTCAACAACGTATGTCGACAACTAAAATACCACACAGGATGATTTCTCAGCCCTCAAAGTTATCTGTGCCCTGCCTGTTTGTTCTCCTCTCTCCCCAACTCCTGCAACCATGGATCTTTGCCAAAGTGTCTTGTCATTGGAGTCCAATCTTGATAGCTTCCAACTGGATTCTGTAGTTACTAACTGCATTTAAGGTTCCTCTGTGTCGCTTCATAGTTCAAGCACTCATTTGCTTTTACTGATGAGTAATATCTGGTTGTCTGGATACCACACTTTATCAGTTTCCTACTAGTGGATGTATTACTTTGAAATGTTGTCAATTGTGAATAAAATTGTTATTAAAAAGTTGAATTTGTATCTAAATTAGGAAGCAGTGTTGCTAGAGCATAAATCAGACTGTGGAATTGTCCTGTTATAATAGTCAGAAATAATTCATTTGCTCATTTGGCAAGACTTTATCAGGATTTCCCTGGCTTTAAGTAGACATCCTGTTTGAAAGCTGTCTGTTATCTTTCTACACAAGCAGGCTTCAAGGTGGGAGGTAATGACTGTCTCCAAACTAAACGTTTGGAGTTACAGTTTCTATCCAGAGGCTCTCACACTCATTCTGAGCAGGCTGTCTGTACCAGCGCTGCAAGTGTTTTGTGTCATGTATTTGGGGCTCTCTCTTGTTTTGCAGTTCCTGAGGACTGAGTTTTCTTCTGTCTTCCTCTTCAAATTCTGGGCAAACCTTTTGCTTGTAAAGCCAGCACATGAGGGCATACTATTTTCCTTCATGGGAAGAAGCCCACCTCTTCCATGTGATGCCCATATCACTCTGGTGGTGGCTGAGAAGCTCAAATGCATAGATTCCTGAGGAAGTGGTTTTAAACCAGCTCTGTGTAGTCACTGCAACCCACGTGTCCCTCTGGGCTTCCATAGTCTCAAGTCCAGTGTGCAGGGTTACAGGTTTCCATGTGAAAGTTAGGTTGGTGGCCAGTCTTACAGTGAGAACCATCTTTCCATTTGAACTTAAATCAGAAACCACACTAAACCCTAAGGCTTGCCAGAGACTGCCGGAGACCGTACACAGGTGTGCTTTCCATGTCACACTAGGCAGTTCTCATTTCTGTTTCTTTCATCACCTAAGATTGAAAGCCAGCCAACAAACCCGTACCTAAGATGTCCCTTTGTGAGATAAATAATTTCTTATCAGAATATAATTTTACTTTTTCTTGCCATTAAGTAATAGTAGAATTGAGGTGGTGGGGTGGGAGCAATGATAGCTCCCTGAGCAAAGCCTAACGACTTTGAGTTCCATCCTTGGAGCTCACATGGTGGAAGGGGAGAACTGACTCTTAAAGTTGTCCTCTGACTGCCACATGCATGTTGTGGTATGCACCTCACATACACAAAAGGTAAATTGTAGTGATATATTGTGTCCCCCAATATATGGTGTACCCTAATAAACTTATCTGGGATCAGAGAACAGAACAGCCACTAGATTAGTCATAGAGGCCAGACAGTGATAAGCAGAGATCTGTCTGGATCTCTGTGACTTTAAGACCACACTGGAAACAGAGCCAGGCATGGTGACACATGCCTTTAATCCCAGGAACTGATGGCAGGAAGCAGAAAGGTATATAAAGCGTGAGGACCAGGAACTTGGGTTTTTAAGCTTTTAGGCTTTTAGCAGCAGTTCAGCTGAGATCCATTCAGATGAGGACTCAGAAGCTTTTAGTCAGAGGATTCGTGGAAACAGAATCTGATGAGGGGTTGTCCAGGTGAGGTTGGCTGTGGCTTGTTCTGCTTCTTTGATCTTTCAGAATTCACCCCAATATCTGGCTCAGTGTTTTTTTTTTAATTAATAAGACCATTTAATAATTCATCTTACAGTAACTAAATAAATACATGTAATTTTTCTTTAAAGCTAGGCCTGGAGACTGGAGAAATGGCTCAGCAGTTAAGAGTACTGGCTATTCTTCAGAGGACCTGGGTTCAATTCTCGGCACCCATATGTCAGCTCACAGCTGTCTGTAACCCCAGTTCAAGAGGACCTGACACCCTCACACAGACATGAATGCAGACAAAACAGCAGTGCACATTAAAGGAAAGAAAGCTAGGCCTGGTGACACATGCCTATAATCCTAGCACTAAGAAGGTAGAGGCCATAGTGTCAGGAATTCAGAATTATCCTTGGTCGAACTCAAGATCAGCCTGAACTATGTGAGGTCAGGCCATAAACAAACAATAAATACTTAAAAAACAAAACAGGAATAAATGTCCAAAGGTCGACACCAGTGTCCTAGGAAGAAAGTCAGGAGGTACTTCCTTCAAGATGATAGCTAACCCAAGGCTAAGCTGTACCCATGTGACTGTCCCTAGGTCTCTCGGGCAGATGTGTGGACAGTGTCCTGCTTTTGAGCACATTCACTTTAAAGGGCCTGTCCAAGGTAACATTACCACAGACTTGTCATTGTTCTTTATGAGGAACTCTTAGAAACTGACGATTTTGATTCTGTATTTAAAAGGCAGGGCGAGTCTTGCTATGTCACCCTGGCTGGCCTGGAATTCACTGTGTAGCTCAGTGTGTCCTCAATCCCAGATCCTCTTGCCTCAGCCTTCTAAATGCTGTGACTTTATAGGTATGTGCTACCGTGGTCTTTGTTTGTTTGTTTTTTCAAGACAGGGTTTCTCTGTGTAGCCCTGGCTGTCCTGGAACTGACTCTATAGACCAGGCTGGCCTCAAACTCACAGAGATCCACCTGTCTCTGCCTCCCACCTGCTGGGATTAAAGGTGTGTGCCACCACCACCCGGCTGTAACAGATCTATTCTCATGTCTTTGTTTTTTGTTTTGTTTTGGCTTTTGGTTTTTCGTGGGCTGTTTGGTTGTTTGTTTGAGGTAAAACAATTTTTTTATTTTAATGTTTTGAGTTTGTGTCCTTTTAAAAACTAGAATATGCTATTTTCTATTTGTTTTCTTTTGACAGTTTTTAACAGAAAGATTGCCTTTTACTCCCAGTCCCTTCCACTACTTAGATGAGTTTTGAAGGCTGTTACACCAGTTTGCCTTGATTTTCCCAGGAGATATAGTATCTTTGAAATTTTTGTGTGTGGTAATCATCTTTGTTGGTCCATGTGTTCAGTCTCTGGTTGGCCTTGTCCTTAGGCAAGGGGCTGACATGCGTTCTACAGCCAGTTCTGCCTGGTAGCGATGTGCACCCTCTAGGCCAGACCTCTTTTAAGAGTTTTTATTTTTAGCTGTAATTGATGTGACACTTAGCAAGTGCTAGATGCTATGCTAAGTGCTTTATGGAATTGAGAAACAGGTGTGAAGTTCCCCAGTTACAGATGAGAAAACCAAGGCTCTCGAGGAGACGGCTGGCTAACCCGTCGTGTAGCTTCTTACTCTCTGTAGTCAGGGTTCTTAAGCATAGTCAGGTCAATGTGGAAAGGATTTGTGTAGTCTGGGGCCAAGGATATCACTACAGCTGTGCCGGGCCTGGGTTCAGAACAGGCTTCATGGAGCTTATCATCTACTGTCCAGAGAGTAACTTGTCCAGTTCCGTATCCAGCAAGCAGCTGAATCACGACTTTGAATCCAGGCTCTGCTTAATTCTCACCAGAGTTCATTGCTCATTTATGTCTCCAGATTGACCTTTATGGAGCTAGGCTGTTCAAGACTATATATGTGTCAATCAGAGTTTTAATAGTCCTCAACTATATAACATGATCTTAGAGAAGGAATCAATTAAAAAATAAATGTACTCCCGCCCCTTTTTTTGACAGGGGCTTCACTGTTACCAGTGCTGGCTTTGAACTCCTGTGCAGAGTCTAGGTTTGTGCCATCTCTCCTGGCCTAAGTTAATTTTCTAAGTTAGCAAATATATTCATGTGGTTTGGATTTCAGAAGGGGTTGTGGTGGGAAAACTCTTTTCTTCCTGTCATTTTGCTATTGTCCTCCCTGAAGAGGTAAATATTAGTTTCTTTAGAGATATTTTATGCATTTATAAGCAAATAAGTGTATCTGTAAATCTTTTTCTCTTTTTGTGCCAAGTAGACGACATGCCATATATAGTGTTAGCTGTCTATGCTGTTTAACTTGGGAATTATCCCGTATTAGTATGCAAAGAATATATCATATTTATTAATCAAAAATGTAGTATACCATCATCTAGATAGCATAATTTCAACCAGCTATTAACATTTAACAATTGGATGTTTTTGCCTTTATTCCATGTACAGTAAATGTTAACTAAATACAAGAGGGGAGATAGGCGTGCGGGGGAGGGGGGGATGAAAGGGGGCTCTGTGGTTGGTATGTAAAGTGAATTTAAAAAAAATGAAATTTCCACTTGGAGTGTGTGTGTTTGTGCACGCACTGGGGAGTAAGCCAGGTCCTTAATGTGTGCTAGACAAGTGCTGTTCCACTGAGCTGTAACAGCTCCGGTATATAACTGTTCTACTTTAGTAACAAGTTTTTTGATTCTTTTTTTAAATTTAAGTTCCCTGGTTTTGACCATGTAATTTATCTTCCAGGAGTTTGATCCTACAGAAATACTTGCTTATATCTCTAAGGATGACGGTATAAGAATGTTTATTGTATGTGATATGGTAGCAAAAGGCTGTACATAACTTAAGTGTCCATCAGAAGGATGCTAATAGGTAAATTATGACACATTTGCATTGTGTATAACTGTCAGTCCAGTCCAGAAAAGAATAAGGCAACTCTGTCTTAAGCAGAGTGAGTGAGAGAGTTAGCTGGAGGGTGTGAGTGAAAAATGCTTTACTACCTTTACTTTTTTATTTTATGACATGCATGCATTCTGTGTTTTATAAAAAGAAACCCAGACCCAATTTTTAAAACATACACCCCATTATAAGTTTAAAGGGATATGTCTTGGCAAGAGTCAGTCTAAGTTACACCTTGTTTATGTACTGTCTGGCATCAGAATCACAGTAGGACTTTGTTGTTTTTGATAACAGGATTCTAAAGTTCTTCTGTAAGAAAAAACATACATAAAAATAAGAGATTCCTCAGGGGGAGCAGAGGAAGAGTTGGAACAAATTCATTCTACCAGATGTTAAAATATAGCTTATCTAGAATAAGCTAGAATAGTAATACAGTGTCATGTTGCTAGATAGGTGGATCAAGTCTAAAGAACAGAGTTCATTAATAGATTTAGGAAATAAGAAAATCCTACTTTTATAAGGGAAGTATTTCAAATACTTTCTTAGAAAGTGATTACCCATTAATTTTTCCTTCAAAATTGAAAAAATAGAAGTATATGCAAAATGGAAACCAGAAGCATTTTCCATGTCATTGAGCTATATCTATGCTTACACCTATACTAAATATATTTTATATATAAACTGAATAATAGATCTCACATTACTTTTAGAATACAGAGATCCTCTATATAAACACAGTGTGGGCTTCTGATATACAAGACCATGCCATATGTGAAAAGAGGTGATTTTATTCCTTCCTTTGTAATTTAGATGCCCCTGTGTCTTGACATAGTATAGAACCTTGGGTCGAATGTTAAAAAGTGGAAAGACTGACCATCCCTTCATTATTTCAAATCTGAGGGGTAGAACTTTCCTCTGTTTTCCATGAAGTGTGATGTCAGCTGTATCCAGGTCATTAGGTTGCTGCTTTCCCTAGTTTGTTGGATAGTCAATGTTAGGTCAGTCCAATGCTTTGTTGTATCTAAGATAGTGGCCAGTTTTCTTCTCTACCTTTGTAGACTAGTACAGAAGGTTACTTTGGTTGACTTTGATTTATTGAGTGAACGGTATTTTTCCTAGATAAATCCCATGTAGTCATGGTATATTTTTTTATGTTGTTGGATTCAGTTTTCTGGTATTTTGTTGAGGATTTTTACATATGCATTCATATGGGATATTGAACCCCAGTCCTCTTTGCTCTGGTCTGCTTGGGGTAGCACTGCTCTCACGGATTGAGTTTGGGGTAGTTGGTAGTTTGTTTTTTGTTTCTTTTCCTTAGAATTTTGTTCGCTTCATCTTGATTACAGATCTGGTTGACATGCTGTTGTTCACAGACTTTCCTTAGGACCCTTTTTTATCTCTGCAGCAATAAGCCCCGCTTCATTCATGCATTAATAATTGAGTCATCTTTTTCTTGGTTAGGATATTTGACTGAAGATATTTACAACTTAAGTTTCCATCTAAGTACTTCCTTGGTCGTCCTTCATTAAAAAAGTGTGTGTGTGTGTGTGTGTGTGTGTGTGTGTGTGTGTGTGTGTGTTGGATTTTTTGTTTCTAATCATCTCAGAGTATTTTATAATTTCCTTATGGTTTCTTTCTTGACTCATTGGTTAGGAAAGTATTGTTTAGTTTCCATATGTTGTTGAATTTCCAAAGGTTTTTTTCCTTGGGTTTTCTTTTTCTTGTTAAACTCAGGATCTCATGCATATTAGGCATGCACTCCACCACTGTTACTTATTCCAGATTTCATGGCAATTGGGGAACATGCTCTGTTTATTCCTTCTGGAATAGTGTCACCCCTTCTGGATACTGTTACATGCACACTTCCCTTGTAGTTTGAGGACTGAGGGACATGTCATTCCCTAAAGAAGAGTAAATGTCACCTTAGTAAACATTTGAGAATGATGTGTTTTCCTCATGTATTGGGTAGAATGTTAGGCTTTGTTTCTTGCTCATGTGTTGTTTCCTTATTGCTCTGTAATTACTCTATTTCTGGAAAGTGGGGTATTACATCACCATGTGTTGCTGTGTGTCACAGTCTTATCTGTTTCTCCCTTCAGTTCTCATTAGTTTTTTGAGGTTCTGTTTGATGTGTGTATGTTTTTAGTTATAGCTTCTTATGCATTGACTGTGTGATTGTGTTCAAGGCAGTCTCACTATGTAGCCCAGGCTTACCTGGAACACTTGATTATACTGTCCTGACCTCTAAAGTTCTAAGATTACAGGCATGTGCTACATGTAGTCCAGCTCTGTGAATTCTCCCAACATTAGAAGATACTCTTCTTTTTTCTGTAGTATTAAGATTTATATTACAGATTATTTTGTCTGGCGGTAGCTGCTGTCTACATGATGTTTTATCCAATCTTGCTTTCAACTTATTTGTCTTTGAATATGAAACCTGTGTCTTATAGACAGCATATAGCTGAACATATATTTATTCTTCTCTCATACAATACATTCTAACTGCAGCTTCCCCTCTCTCCACTCCTTCAGTTGTCCCTCACATCCCCCCAGAAACGAGCAGGCCTCCCAGTGATATCAGCCGAATGAACATGACACAGCAAGATACAATAAGACAGGCACAAACCCTCAAACTCATATCAAGGCTGGTGAGGCAACCCACTAGGAGGAAAAGGGTCCCAAGAGCAGGCAAAAGAGTCAGAGAAACCCCCACTCCAACTGTCAGGAGTCCCTCCAAAACACCAAGCCAACAACCATAACATTTATGCAGAGGACCTAGTGTAGACCTATGCAGGCTCCAGGATTGCCAGTTCAGTCTCTGTGAGCCCCCATGAGCTCTGCTTAGTTGGTTACATGGGCTGTGCTCTCCCAAAAGTTGGGAGACTTTTAATGACTGTTTCTATTTCCTTAGAGGTTATAGGTTTATTAAGTTGTTTATCTGATCTTGATTTAACTTTGGTAAGTGGTATCTATTGAGAAAGTTATCCATTTCTTTTAGATTTTCCAAGTTTGTAGAGTACAGATTTTTAAAATATGACCTAATAATTCTTTGGATTTTCTTGATATCTGCTATTATATCCCCCTTTTGTTTCTGATTTTGTATATAAAGAATTTTGGATATTCTCTCTCTGTCTTTTAGTTAGTTCGGGTAAGGGTTTGTCTATCTTACTGATTTTTCTCAAAAACCAACTCTTTGTTTCATTGTTCTTTGTATTGTTCTCTGTTTCTATTTGATTGATTTCAGCTTTCAGTTTATTTCCTGCCATCTACTCCTCTTGTATGTGCTTACTTCTAGAGCTTTCAGATGTACTTTTTTTTTGGGGGGGGGGGGTTGAGACAGGGTTTCTCTGTGTAGCTTTGCGCCTTTCTTGGAACTCATTCTGTAGCCCAGGCAGGCCTTGAACTCACAGTGATCCGCCTACCTCTGCCTCCCAAGTGCTGGAATTAAAGTCGGTGCGCCACCAACCCCTGGCGTTCTCTCTCTCTCTCTCTCTGTCTCTCTCTCTGTCTCTCTCTCTCTCTCTCTAATTTATTTTATGTGCGTTGGTGTGAGGGTGTCAGATCCCCTGGAACTATAGTTACAGATAGTTGTGAACTGACATGTGGGTGCTGGGAATTGAACCTGAGTCCTCTGGAAGAGCAGCCAGTTCTCTTAACTGCTGAGCCATCCCTCTAGCCTCCCAGATGTACTCTTAAACTGCTAATATGAGATCTCTCCAATTTTTTAATGTAGGCATTTAGTGCTGTGAACTTTCCTCTTAGCACCATTTTCATTGTGTCCCATAAGTTTAGGTATGTTGTGTATTTTCATTCAATTTTAGAAAGTTCTTAATTTCCTTTATTTCTGTCTTGACTCGGTTTTCATTCAGTAGAGAAGTATTCAGTTTCCATGAGTTTGTATGTTTTCTGTTGTTTCTGCTGTTGTTGGAATCCAGCTTTAATCCCTGGTGGTCTGGTAGGTGCAGAGGGTTATTTCCATTTTCTTGTATCAGTTGACACTTGCTTTGTGACCGAGTATGTGGTCAATTTTGTAGGAAGTTCCATGAGGTGCTGAGAAGGTATATTCTTTTGTGTTTGGTATTAAACATTCTGTAGATATTTATTGGTGAGAGTGGGGTATTCAAGTCTCCCACTATCAATGTGTGAAGGTCAGTGTGTGATTTAAGCTTTAGTAGTGTTTCCTTTACAAATAGAGGTGCCCTTGCATTTGGGGCATAGATGTTAAGAATTGAAATGTCATCTTGGTGGATTTTTCCTTTGATAGTGTTAAATATCCTTCCCCATCTCTTTTGATTAATTTTGGTTTGAAGTCTATTTTGTTAGATTGCTTGCTTCTTAGGTCCATTTGCTTGGAAAATCTTTTTCCAGCCCTTTATTCTAAGGTAATGTCATCTTTGATGTTGAGGTGTGTTTTTTGTGTGCAGCAGAAGGATGGATCCTGTTTTCACATTCATTCTGTTAGTCTATGTCTTGTTTGTTTGTTTGTTTGTTTGTTTGTTTTTTGAGACAGGGTTTCTCTGTGTAGTTTTTTGGTGCCTTTCCTGGATCTTGCTCTGTAGACCAGGCTGGCCTCGAACTCACAAAGATCCACCTGGCTCTGCCTCCCGAGCACTGGGATTAAAAGTGTGCGCCACCACCACCCGGGGTCTGTGTATTTTTATTGGGGAATGAATCCATTGATATTGAGAAATAACAATGACCAATGATTGTTAATTCCTTTTGTTTTATTGTTGGTGGTGGTTGTGGTGCTCGTGGTGTTGGTGGTGGTGCTTGTGGTGGTGGTGGTGGTGGTGGTGGTGGTGGTGGTGGTGGTGGTGGT